>RSEH01000513.1:0-10574 GCA_006503475.1 Stentor roeselii | reverse complement strand
CTTGTTTTTAATATCTTCGCAAACTTGTTTCATTTTCCTTAAAGCTTTCTTAGGAATATTCTTAAGTCCGTTGATTAAACTTTGCATGGCACCTTTCACTTTATTGCCTCCACCAATAACTCTTTGAGAAGCGTCTCTCATTGTTCTTTTGATGATTCCTTCGAGTGAGCTCTTGACTTTAAGACTTCTGATGTTATCGAAGAATGACTTATTCTTGAGTCCTTCCAAGTACTTCTTCCATTTCTCCATAGCAGTACGAGGCATCCTGAGCATTGTTGAATAAATCTTTCTAATTGCTCCTTTAACTTTCGACCCATCACCTAAAATTCTTTCAGTGGCATCTCTTAAAGTTCTTCTTGCAACCTTATCAAGTTTAGCTTTCAGTTCTCTTGACTTGACTCCATCAAGGAATTCTTTATTATTAACAGCTTGGACATACTTTCTCCATTTATCAAAAGCTTGTTTAGGTTTTCGTTTAAGGATAGCGTCCATTCTCTTGATGACTGCTTTGACTGTAGCTGAAGCAAAGATCAATCCGATGATTCTTTCTTTTCCTTCTTTCATTGTTCTTCTTGCAATTCTTTCGAGCGAGATTTGGAGTTTAGCTGATCTTGCATTGTCGAAAAGTTTCTTGTCTTTGATGTCTTGAATCACTTGACGGATTCTTCTTAATGCTTTCTTAGGGATGTTCTTGAGACCGTTTACTAAAGTTTGAAGGGCACCTTTGATCTTAGAGCCTCCTCCTAGAATTCTTTGAGTAGTGTCTCTAGTTCTTCTTACTGGAATTCTAGATAAGCAGTTCAAAAGTCTAGCACTTCTAAGGTTATCAAAGAATGATTTATCTTTAAGTCCTTGCAAGTATTTTCTCCATTTCTCCAAAGCAGCCTTAGGCATCCTTTGCATGGTTGAGAAGATCTTCTTCAAGGCTCCTCTGACTTTGTCACCTTCTCCAACAATTCTTTGAGTGGCATCTCTCATTCTTCTGACAGGTATTCTATTCAAGAAACCAAGAAGTTTATGACTTCTGACATTATCAAGTATTTCTTTATTGTTAATAGCTTCCACATACTTTCTCCATTTATCGAAAGCTTGCTTTGGTTTTCGTTTAAGAAGTCCATCCATTCTCTTGATAACGGCTCTAACTGCAGGAGAGGCGAAGATGAGTCCTTTAAGTCTTTCTGCTGATTCTTTCAAAGTCTTTCTGGCAATTCTTTCAAGTGAGTTTTGAAGTTTTGCTGATCTTGCATTGTCGAAAAGTTTCTTGTTTTTGATGTCTTCACAGACTTGCTTCATTCTTCTTAAAGCTTTCTTGGGAATGTTCTTGAGTCCGTTGACTAAAGTTTGAAGGCAGCCTTTAATTTTGTTACCTCCTCCGAGTACTCTTTGAGAAGCATCTCTTATTGTTCTCTTGACAATTCCTTCCATGCAGCCTTTGACTTTAAGACTTCGGATGTTGTCGAAGAATGATCTGTTCTTGAGTCCTTCTAGATATTTCTTCCATTTTTCCATTGCAGTGCGAGGCATGCGGAGCATTGTAGAGTAGATCTTTCTAATTGCTCCTTTAACTTTAGATCCATCTCCTAAAATTCTTTCAGTTGCATCTCTCAAAGTTCTTCTTGCAACCTTATCAAGTTTAGCCTTAAGTTCTCTTGACTTGACTCCATCAAGGAATTCTTTATTATTAACAGCCTGAACATACTTCCTCCAAAGATCAAAAGCTTGTTTGGGTTTTCTCTTCAGTAGTCCATCAAGTCTCTTAAGAGTTGCTCTTAATCCAGCAGACAAGAAGATAAGACCCTTGAGTCTTTCAGCAGCTTCTTTCATTGTTCTTCTTTGAATTCTATCAAGTGAGTTTTGAAGTTTGGCAGATCTTGCATTATCGAAAAGTCTCTTGTTCTTGATGTCATCAACAGTCTTGTTCCATCTTCTCAAGGCTTTCTTAGGAATGTTGTTGAGTCCGTTGATTAAGCTTTGCATGGCACCTTTGACTTTGTTACCTCCTCCGATGACTCTTTGAGAAGCGTCGCGCATTGTTCGCTTGATGATTCCTTCGAGTGAGCTCTTGACTTTGAGACTTCTGATGTTGTCGAAGAATGATTTGTTCTTGAGTCCTTCTAAGTATTTCTTCCATTTCTCGATTGCAGTCTTGGGCATTCTAAGCATTGTCGAGTATATCTTTCGGATCGCTCCTTTGACTTTAGACCCATCACCAAGGATTCTTTCAGTTGCATCTCTCAAAGTTCTTCTTGCAACTTTATCAAGTTTAGCCTTAAGTTCTCTTGACTTGACTCCATCAAGGAATTCTTTATTATTAACAGCTTGAACATACTTTCGCCATTTATCAAAAGCTTGTTTGGGTTTTCTCTTAAGTAATCCATCAAGTCTCTTAAGAGTTGCTCTTAATCCAGCAGACAAGAAGATAAGACCCTTGAGTCTTTCAGCAGCTTCTTTCATTGTTCTTCTTTGGATTCTATCAAGTGCAATTTGAAGTTTTGAAGATCTGGCATTATCGAAAAGTCTCTTGTTCTTGATGTCATCAACAACTTTGTTCCATCTTCTCAAGGCTTTCTTAGGAATGTTGTTGAGTCCGTTGATTAAGCTTTGCATGGCACCTTTGACTTTGTTGCCTCCTCCGATGACTCTTTGAGAAGCGTCGCGAGTTGTTCGCTTGATGATTCCTTCGAGTGCACTCTTGACTTTGAGACTTCGGATGTTGTCGAAGAATGACTTGTTCTTGAGTCCTTCCAAGTACTTCTTCCATTTTTCTATTGCCGTTTTAGGCATTCTGAGCATGGTTGAGTATATCTTTCGGATTGCTCCTTTGACTTTGCTTCCATCTCCAATAATTCTTTCAGTGGCATCTCTCAAAGTTCTTCTTGCAACCTTGTCAAGTCTGGCCTTAAGTTCTCTCGACTTGACTCCATCAAGGAATTCTTTATTGTTAACAGCTTGAACATACTTCCTCCATTTATCGAAAGCTTGTTTGGGTTTTCTCTTCAGGATTCCATCAAGTCTCTTGATAGTAGATCTCAAACTAGCAGACAAGAAGATAAGACCCTTGAGTCTTTCAGCAGCTTCTTTCATTGTTTTTCTTTGAATTCTTTCAAGTGAGTTTTGAAGTTTGGCAGATCTTGCGTTATCGAATAGTCTCTTGTTCTTGATGTCATCAACAACTTTGTTCCATCTTCTCAAGGCTTTCTTGGGAATGTTGTTGAGTCCAGTGATCAAGCTTTGTAAGGCTCCTTTGATTTTGTTACCTCCTCCGATGACTCTTTGAGAAGCGTCGCGAGTTGTTCGTTTGATGATTCCTTCAAGGCAACCTTTTACTTTAAGACTTCGGATGTTGTCGAAGAATGACTTGTTCTTGAGTCCTTCCAAGGATTTCTTCCATTTTTCCATTGCTGTTCGGGTCTTTTATAAAATTAACACAACATCTAAACACCAGCCATACTTCTATCATCAATATTTGCACTTCCCATAATAGCAATATCATATCAACAATCATAAGTTTATATGACTCTAAATAATTTCAGTAACCAGTTTTCGATCGACTCTTCCATGTGTTCAAAGTACATAGAAACCAATATAATCTTCAGGTTTCGGCATGACTTTCGCAAGCTATTTAAAATAGAATCATTACCCTTGAAATATTCATCTATTCCCAGTAACCTGAATTTTAAGCACAGGTGCAGTAGTTTCCGCGACTTCACCTTCAAAACAGGTAGCAAAGGCATACAAACAATAACTCAAAAACTCAGATTTTCCACTTTATTCTCTCATAAGCTTTTTTAATTCTATCAACCAAAGCTTGTGCAATTCCATTTTAACTTCAGGTCCAGCAGTAGAAGAATAAAAACTGATTTTCAATATAAACAAAATGCTTACTTTCATTGATATGTTTCAAGTAAGTCTGAAGAATCAAGTATTCCTTATCAAGCCATCCATAAGACCACTGCGCAACACTTCTCAATATCTGATATTGCGAGGTCGAATCAAAAATAAATTTTTGCACAGGAATAAAATCTTGAACAATTTCTCGATTTTCTCATTTTCCTCAATATCAGAGGCTGAAGGTAAAAGAACATCTCGATTATTTTGATTGACGGCAGATATCGAGTAGTAATTCTCTGACTAAGTAATTTTTTGTTAGTCCTGCGGAAGTTTGCCGAGTTGCGGCTTGCCCAATTAAGAAGGTCCATGAAATGAAGACTGACATCTTGAGCAGAAGGTCATTCAAGTCGAAGTGCGATCATATCAAGGTATTCTCAGTTTTTTCTATCAAGTTGATTTTCTTCATGTTTTTTCATGTCGATCACTTCGCTGATCCAAGTGTTTGAAAAGTCAGGACCAGGGAAAAAGTGTTTTTTTCATCTTTTTCAATAAGTTTATGCTGATGGGTGTCGAACCGGCCGTAGCATAAGTCAATTCCGTCAACATACGTGATTCTGTCATCGATCACGCAGATTTTCTCATGATAGGCCCAGAAGAGCTTGGCGCCAGCGATGCCTTATTCAGGTTGTCTAAGAATTCGAACTTTTTCTTTGAGAATCTTGTCTTCTATTATTTCTGGTCAGACAGAGCCGAGGTCTAATGGGGTAAGTTCTCGATACATTTGAATGTAAATCTCGATTTTCTTATCTTTTTCCTCAAGAGTTCGAAACACTTAAACGATTTTACTATTTTCCCTTCCTTTGGACGCTTCAGGTATAAATGAGGACAAAACCACCAGTCGCTGATGAGGACTCGATGATTGGGTTTGAGTTAGTCGTTGTAAATGCTTTCAAAGTAAAACAGCCATCGACGTACCATTGCCTTGTTTCTTTCTTGAATGTTGAAGGTAGAGTTACCTGGTCTTGGACTGGGTTGAGTTGTGAAAGATTTGGTAATTCAAAAGGCTGAATCGATTTTTTTTTGCAATTTTCCCTTCTTTTTATAGAATCAGTATGAAAAAAGAAGTCTTCTACTTTCATTCGAATGATGATCACGTCAGAATAACCTTTGTCTCTTTTGTCACAAAAAAAAAGGGTTTTGATGGAAGTAAATAATTTTTAACACTTCGCAACTTTCAAAGGAACTGGTGTAGCCGATTCCGTATTTTGTGATGAATAGCTAGATTTTACAGTCTTGTGAAGTACTTGCAAATGTAAAAAAACTACTGATTTATCGCTCTCGTGCCTCTTGTTCTCTTATAAACATAACCTTCTTTAAGTTTTTCATTGATGCACCCATCTAAGCGTTTTGCAGATTCGATGAATTGATGAACGACTTGAATCCATTTTGAAATGGCTTCTAAGGACTTTGTAAGTTCTTTCGTCATGGAGTTTTCTTTGTTCAGGTTGAATCTTTTGCACTACTTTGAATATTTTTTATCTTCGATGTAACTCTGCTTTATGAAGTGCTTTTTTAGCAGATTTGAGTATTCTCTGAGGTTTAGAAGACGACTGATGAACTCTAAGCAGACTTTTTCTACGGCTGCTCCTTCTAAGTCGCTTGAATCTACTAGGCCGTGATTTTTTCAGATTTTTTACGGAATCTATGATATTGTATCATCATGGATAAACGATCATGGTAGAATCGATCCAGTCTTTCTCTTGAGACAGTCGAGAAAAAACAATGAGTTCGACTCTGTCACTTTTTTATGAAAAGTGTCTAGTTTGAAGCAGAATCTAAGGATTTCTTCTTTCGTTTTGTGATGATCCACCTCCAGATTGTACCTCTTTCATTATTCTTGATTCTCACAGAATGAGTTATATCATCTGGAGAACGCATCTGTGATTTTAAGACATTTATAAACCCAATCATTTTACTATTACTGTTTTTCCTACCTTAACGAATAAACCTTAAAACATCCACAACTCTTCTTCTCTTCTTCATTTTCAGCCTATAAAAACTTCAGGAAAACAAAACCTTTAAACATTCAATTATTAATTAATGTCAAGTCCGATCTTTGCAGATAGGTTCAAAAGGAAAGTCCTCAACTTTGACCCTCACACAATTTTTTTAATAAATCCAGAACTGGCAGTAACCAGACCACAAGAATCTCAAATCCATGATCAATTTCAGAATCTCCAAAAACATAGTCCTCTGCCACTTCACAAATATTCACTTCAATAAGCCGAGGCTTATATTTTAATAAATAATAGTATGATAAATTAAAAATGGAAAAAGATATAAAAATGAATTTAACTTCAGAGAGAATTTCTTTGAGAAAAGAAAATTACATGAGTGTTCCTGGGCTAGAAGATTATAAAATTTTTAACTCTAATCAAGTTAATAAACTGAGAAACACATATCGCCAAAACCATATCACCAAAAAAAGGGCCTCGATTCAACAAAAAATCTTAGACGATCTTAGTAAAAAAAATGAAAAGCTGTTAAAATTAAAGAATGACTCATACGAATTTCCTTTTGAAATGATTGAAAATAATTTTCCAAATGATTTTCATTATTTCTTGGGCTCAAATCTTTCACATTCTCAGATCTTATCATTAATATCTGACTTTTTTAAACAAAATATACATATGATTGAAAAAAATTTAGGTTTCATTTTCAAAATTATGGATAATTCTACTGAGTTTCCTTTTGAGGGATTTTTTAGTTATCAAATGATTACGATGATAATTTCACTAATTACATCATCTGATAAAAATACAATGGAGTTTTCATTAAAAATTTTGATTTTAGGCCAATTAATTTCTGGAAATCTATTTTTTGAGATTGAAATGCAAGAGAAAATTATTGAAAATATTCAGAGTACTCTGAAAAAATTGAACGTGGCTAATGAACTCAATCCAGTTTTGCTTCTTCTTGGAACAATTACCGTAAAAAAATACTCGTCGCTGCTTAAGATGCCCAAAATCAATAGCCTTATCGATTCATTTTACAATTTTTTACTAAATGATAATAGACCCATTATACAGAAAATTACCCTTGACTTTTTTCATTTGGCGACGAAAGTAGTTATTTTCGAGAATGAAAAGAATATTCGCATCATTAAAGTTGCACAAAAATTGATGCTTTCTGATAATATTGACCTGAAAAGATTGGCAATTTATCTTATGAAAAATTTCTCAAAAAAGAATGAGTTTAGGTCTTTAATTCTGGATGAATTCCAAAACATAGCTCAACAGCTAGCTTCAAAAGATAGTATTGTGGTATATGCATCCCTAAAGTTGTTGATTAATCTGCAGGCGGATGGAAATTGTTCATTAATTCTTGATGAATTAGTTAGAATCATAGAAGACTCTGAAATGAAAATAAAAAAGTATGCATTGAAACTAATTGACATTTTCTTCTTCTCGAACTCATCTAATCAAAACATTATTTTCAGGCATAGAATTTTCTACTTAATTCAACAAAACACTTCTCACCAATTTTTTGAATGTCAACGCTTGTTTTGTCGTTTAATTTTCGAGATTCTTTGTAATTTCAAAATTGAAAATTTGCAGTCGATAATTAGAGACCGTTTTGATGAAACAATTATTTCGATAGTCAATTCAGAAAATGAGGAAGCAGTTTTTTTGTCCCTGAAATGTCTATGCTACATCTTAATGATTCTAAGCTTATATCCTGAATTCTCAGATTTAAAACTCAAGATTAAGCAAAAGGTCTTGGAATCTAAAAGCTTCAATAACTTGTTGGCATATAAATCTTCGAAATTATCAAAATATACGTTGAGTTTGGCTGATGAATTGAGAGAAATGTAATTTTTTAGTTTTTAAAAAGAATTTTTAATAATCTATTCTAGGACTTTCATTGATTTTAATTGGGACCGCCCCGAAGATATTTCTTAAAAGACCAGCAAGTTTTCGGATTGATGATTAGTTTCATATTTCTTTGAAGGACGTTAATCGATTTTTAGATTATGTTGAAATTTCATCTGCTGTTGAATATGGATTCTAGAAAAGTGAGAAAATTGTTTCTTTGGATGGTTTTAAGTTTGAAAGAGTTGTTGTTAAATTCATGTTTCTTTGGATGGTTTTAAGTTTGAAAGAGTTGTTGTTAAACGTCATATCATTTAAATATATAGACCATCTTTAATATCAAAATCATTGTTCCATAAAATGATGTCATAAACCTATTAATCCCTAGTCAGTATCAAGATCGAAAGTTTAACATGATATAAAGACACACACGGTTTATTTGACTACGACTCAACCTCTTACACAACCCACAAATTCTTAGTTTCCAGTTCAGGAAACCTGTGCCGAAGCAACGGGTCCATTTCATTTTATCTCACCTACCGCTTCAAACATCAAGTCCAGATGAGTTTTTACTCTCAATAAAACGTAAAAGTGACCGTTTTCTTATCACCTCTCTAAAAGATTCAGCTCGTGAGTTGTGGAAAGAAATCAAATATTCAACCACCAACGACAGGCATAGTCTGAACGAAGGGGATAAGTTGAAACTAGGGCGAATACGGCTGGAAGTGAACAAAATATCAAAGGTACTCAGGAAGGTTTCAATCCGTTGACGGACTGACTGTTAGTGGAGGATATGTAAAACAGGGACAAATAGTCAATCTGCCGCATCTGCTGTTGCCAATAAGAAGACACTAAAGATTCCTTGATTACGCCTTGTAAGTGTATTGAAAGTGCAAGATTCATTAATCTAAGCTGCATCAAGAAGTGGTTAGAAAGTAAGATTAATTGTAGGTTAACCTCAAAGGTCCTAACCTACAACTGATCCGAATTGAGTTGCGAGCTCTGCAAAACAATTTGCCCCACAGCATCAAACACAACGAAAAGACCTTAGAGCTCATTCAAATAAAAATAGGAAACCCTACGGATAAGATAAAATGTAATTTTTAGTTGAAGTATTGCTAATATTTTCATAATTTTTTCTGATGTGAATGCTGAAAATTCAATCTTTCCTGTATTTGATGGTTTCTTCTATAATATCATCAAGTTCCAATTGATGAAAAGGGAAAATTTTGACGATATTTTTTCTAATGTAAATGCTGAAAATTCAAAAATTTATTGTTCTTAATTGTTTCTTTGTATAATATGATCAAGTTCCAATTGATAAGAAGGCAATTGTGACAATTATTATTATTAGGCAAACTTTAATTTCAATATTTAAAAAATATTATTAGATAATGTGAACAGAATCGAGCTAAACGACAAGTTTTTGAACTAGTTTAGATGAATGGTTTTGAATTCTTAGTTATAAAAATCATCTCTAGAGGTTAGCCTATTATTTTTAATTACATTTAAGTAAATTAACTAGATGAATCTTATGAACTTGTATTTCAAGAAATGCTATTTAGAAAATTTCCACTAGAGTATAATTAAAAAAAGTTTCTCGATACAAACCACCCTAAAGTTAAGGATTTCCCATTAAAAAAACAACTATCTCTTATTTATTAAACTAAATTAATTCAATTAAGAGGATCGATAGAGCTGATTAATTCTTAAATAGTTGATTAACTAAAATTTTCAATCATATCATTAATAAATACTCTCTTTCTTTTCGCTTTGACGGGTAGAGTTCTTGTTGAACCCAGCATAGTTGAAAAGTTGAAGTCTTTCATAAATATCACTGTTTTGACGAGTCCAACTCGAGAAAATGTCAATAGTTCTCTCTCAGATAAAAAACTTCCTTAAAAACTTCAATTCGAATCTGCAGGCTGATGCTATTGAAGTTCATTCAGCCTTATAAGAATCAACTTGATATTTTCATAGATTCAGAAAATTTCATCATCAATATGATGTTTAGAATCACTAATCAGTGATTTTTTGAAGACTCTTCAAGATGTCAAGGAAGCTCTGGGATTTACTATTAACTATTATCGCCTTGATAGTATTTTAGAAAGTTAAGGCGACTTTTTTAGACTTCAAAATGAAATCTTACTACGTAGCGAAGAATATTTTAGAAATTTTAAGAAGTCAAATTTCATGATCAATATGATGTTTAGAATCACTTATCAGTGATTTTTGAAGACTCTTCAAGATGTCAAGGAAGCTCTGGGGATTGATATTAACTATTATAGCTTTGGTAACATTTTAGAAAGTTAAGGGGAATTCTTAGATTTCAAAATGAATTCTTAGTATATAGCGAAGAAGATTTTAGAAATTTTAAGAAGCCAAAATGTCATCATCTGGCTTGATACGGTGCTCCTGAGCCTTGATTTTTTAATTTTAATAATCAGCAGGGTGTTTAAATTATACTTTTATTAATTATAAAAGTTTTAAATAAGAGGTTTTGGTTATTTAGATAATGAATGTAATAAGTCATATATTTTATGATAAAGAATAGAAATCTATTAAAAGGTGCTTAAATTCATATAACTTATAAACTTTTGCAAGGCTGCATAGACTTAAAATGATAATTTTTTAAGTGATTAAGTAATTGATTTATAAAGGTAATTTTATGATTAATTAACTTATTAATATAATAAAAATGTTTTAATAATTAATTAAATGGAATATATCTGTTTACACTAAAAAATTATTTATAGCATAAAGAGAAAAAATTAAAAAAAAATAGATTGGATTCTGATTTCTTCGAATAAGAAAAATAGACTTTGATATAATTATAAGAATGAAAGTGAATCTATCTATTAAATTATCCAT
>RSEH01000512.1:0-10580 GCA_006503475.1 Stentor roeselii | reverse complement strand
TCTTGTAATTTAGAACTCTCCAAATAATACTTTTCTGCTGAATTCCAATTTCCTTGATCTACTGAATTTTGAGCAAGCCCTTCAAGTTCCTCTAATCGCTTCAAATCATTTTCAGTAGATATGCTAATGTCTATTTCTGCTTCATTGTTGGGTTCTCTATCTAATTCTTGTTTCAATTCACTTGAAATTCCTTCAGCTAGCTCTCTTCTAGAAGCATCTGTAAGGTGTGCATTATTTTCTTTTTTTGAAGCGCTAATTTTGTGTTCAGGTTTTGATGAACAGTAACCCATATTTATTATCAGTGTCTACTTTTTGAAATCAATCAATCAGAGAAGAAACAAATAATAAAGATTATTGTGCTCTCCTTTCTCACTAACTAAAGTTTTAAACTCATTATTTATGAAAGATTGATCTTATATATTACTTCAGATTTAAGTTAAAAGGATTTTATTAGATAATTTATTAAGGTTTCCCTCAGAGAGTGAATATGAGCGATTTCTTTATATTATTCAATTTTTTTTAGTTAATTTCTGGTTAATCAATAAAACTTGAAAACATTAAAATTGTTATCATCTTGATAACTATTACTTTACATAGAATGAATTAATTCTAATTCCAAAATTTAAAAAATGATATAATAAAAAATTGTAGATCAATTCTAATTAATATAGACAGCTAAGAATTAATAAAATGATAGACAATCTAAAAATGGAATAAACATATATCTAAAAATACTGTAATTTTTTCAAATTTTAAAGAACTGAAATCCGCTAGGAACCAAATTCATTAAATTTATTTCAAATAAGCAGCTTCCAAGTTCACTATTAGTTTACTTAAAATTAAAAAGTATTTAGATCTCGAATTTCCTGTTTTAGGAAAAAGTTGACAGAAAAAAATCCCTGAACTGCTATCTCAAGAAAGAACTCAGCCTAATTGTTTTGGAAAGTTCAAGAACTATTCCATTCTTCCTTGTTGTTTGAATATTTGAAGAATCAATAAATATTAAGTATCATTTTCTTCAGATTAATACAAAACACAAGATCTGTAAATGAAATGAATCTGGCAGTCTTTAAAATAACTAAAAGAATTTCATTCTCCAGAAATTCAGATTTCTTAATGTAAAAATCATGAATATATTACTATATTAGTCAAATCAATAATCGTTTAGAACATAAAAATAGCTTGAACAGTTCTAAAGTCTCTACGCAATTATATGAAGAATCTTAATATATTGGATGAGAGATTTTCTAATTTTTCCTTAGTAAAATGAATAGCAAAAAGAGTGATAACTTCGATTCTTCATTTGATTATTGAGGCTTTTACTTATTTATTTTGTGTAAGAATGAAAATTTAGATCAGTTGATTCATATATTGGTAACATTGTGAATAGAATAATGATTTTTTCTCCTTGATTGTGATTTATGATACTATTTTTAAGCGTTTACTGAATTTGTTGAGGTGCTTTTCGAAATTATGGATTCTCAATTAGTTATTCGGGAAGAATTTGGAATATCTGCTTTGTTATTTATGATTTATTAAGAATTTTAGCTCAAAGATGAAATATTCGTTATCATTTGAGAGAAATGAGTATGAATAAACAAAGATATCGAAAGTCTCGTGAAATCAATAAATTTCAAATATTTGAAAATATCTGAGTGATACTTAATCATACAATATTCAGCATATTTTTTTAAAATTAATCAAATTTCAATCGATATAATAAAAATCCTAAGAAAACTTCCATATAAATATAATTGAATATTCATACTTAAAATAGATAAAACCCTTAATCTCAAGAAGCACGTTCGAAACACCAGTGAGTGCTCAGTCCCTGGGTATTATTATAAAAATATGGTGAATATTTATCACCATCTTCATATGCATCAGGGTAATAATTCATGTAATTAGATTGGAAGCGTCCTTTATTTTGAAGTAAAAGGTAGACCAAATCTTCAACAAGGGCAAGCCTCCGTCAAGCTACTGCAAGCGAATTTTGAGTTTTATACCCGTTTGGGTTCAACTGCCACTGAGATGTCTGATGTGAATTACCTCACGAAGTTTAATATTATTAAAGATCGTATATAAATCAATATCAAGTTCTAGGTTGAATCTGCATAAGATTTTACTCCAAACATTGAGTTACGAAATTGGACAAGGATGATCTGTATTTCTAGCAGAAAAATGATTCCAACTAGATGATTCTAGAATAATTTGCATTTGAGATTGATCAGCTATTGAAATTACCTAATTCCAATATAAAATAGAAATAAGAATTTTTTCAATCTTTTATTATAAGAGAAGTTTGCAATCACTTTAAAACCTTAAAGATTAATTTTCTAACATATAGATTAGGAGGAGTTGAAATATCTTATATTACGTTATTTAAAACAGTGAGAAAGTAGAACAAAAGTTTTCGAATTTAAAATAACCTATTAATTACTAACTAAAGAGTGTAGCCCGATGGACTATAGCTACACTCCGGGTAGCGGCCCAGCCATTCCCTTGTCTCTGGATCGTTGGGTCCGGTGGTATAAAACTCTTTCTTTTTAGTTTCGAGGTTCCAAATTTTAACGAATTTTCTTACGTACTAATTTTATCAGCAAATTTATTATTGATAAGAGAGTTTTATCAATAATTAATTAAAATTGTAATCTTTTATTCAAATATTAGAATACATTGAATAGACTAATAATAGTTAAATGGCTATAAAAACGCATCTATCAATAATTAATATATGCTTTTTTGGCTACTTAAAATAGTATCGGATTTTATTAATCTAATTTAAATTAGAAAATCTTCAATACATTTACAATAATTATATAAAATTGGTTTATTTTTATAGGATTATTCATGTGATGATTAAACAAATCAATATAAATCAATAAATGACTTTTAATTGAGCTATAAGATATGCTGATTCTTTGTTTCTGAATCTAATATTAAACATTAGATGAGGAAAATATTTTTTTCTAAATAATGTCTATATAAAATGATGT
Source organism: Stentor roeselii (assembly GCA_006503475.1). Lineage (NCBI taxonomy): Eukaryota > Ciliophora > Heterotrichea > Heterotrichida > Stentoridae > Stentor > Stentor roeselii. The sequence continues at coordinate 7,584 of RSEH01000512.1, read as the reverse complement.
ATTTGATATATTTAAGTTTAATAGTTTGACTAATTTTTAGGATGACAACACTCTTATAATTTCCTATATTTATGAGTGTTTATTAAATTATTCTAAATTCCCTGCACAAAAGAAAATTCTGGCTCTGTTTAGAATTCAATATAATTTAAAAATGATTTTATCAGAAATTTCCTTGTTTATCACAGTTAATTAATTTATCTCTTAAAAAACTATGTATCCAGCTCAATCATAATCTTTACTCACTTACCATATCAACCAAAAGGCATTCATTATATAAACCTTGACTAACAAATCCTGCTAAAACCCATTAAACCCCTAACTTCTGACACAAACCCTACAAAAAAATAAAAATTCTACCAAAATCAATCCATAGCAAATAATCTTCCATTTCTAACCCAAGCTCCATCCTTCATCATCACTATCAAAATAACACAAAGGACTTTCCCACCATTCCACTCAATCTTTCCCAAATTCCAAAAATCCATAATTTTTCCCAGTATCGTCTTATAATTAATGCATAAGCTTTGTGACTCTGACAGCTGCTGGCTGAGTCCAAAAGTAGTTTTTCATGCAACAGGACTTTAGCCTTCTGCGACACGCATATAAATGAGCACACGAGCAAGTCAGGCATGAACTCCAAGTGTCCACTACTTAAACTTGAAGAGCCCTGACCAGCCAGATGATAAACATCTCGACAACAGTAAGTCAGTGATATTGACCAGCAAGGAAATTTTCAACGAGATCTGCAGCAAGTTGGTCGAAATCAATGAAGACCTGACTCATAAATAGCACTCTTTGATCAAGATAACCAACGAACTGCCTTCAGGCAACCTGAACATTGAATCAATTAATCAATTCATGAGACCGGCTTCAAGTCCAGAAAAGCTGAAGACTTCAAGATGGTCGAGCAGCACTTCTCTAAGGAAGACACTGTTGAATTCTCACTTTTCAATCAGGGCTTTCAAAATATCATGAGTCATCTCGCGAAAAGTAATCAACTTCTTGAAGATGTCAAGGATAGGAATAAGGCTGATCGCAAGAGCAGGGAACAGGTCTTGATGAGGATTCAACAAATCGAAAAATCTGCTCAACAGTCTTCTGATAAATTGGAAAATCGTGTAAGGCAGATTAAAGAATCTGTTAGAAATCGAGAACAATTCATGAATTTCAGGGATAGGAATGAAATGGTTGAAAATCGCTTTGAAGTCCTTGAAAATCAACTTTTGCAGCAGGAACAGATTATTAATGAGGTCAATCAGATGTTTAAAAATGTCAAGGGCGGAATAATGGAGGAAAACCAAGAATTTATAAAGAAAGAAAAGAAATTTAGAGAGTCACAACGAAATGCGGAGGTTCAAGTTATTAAGCCGCGGGTGAATGAGCTGAATCAACATTCTTAAATCATATAGAAAACGTAATGAAGATGTTTCAGAGATTTATTCCAAGGTCTAATCAAATATCGGATAATTACTATGATTTCTGTGAAAGAATCAATAATGATATTGAAAATCGGTATGCTTAAATGTTTGAGCAGTTCGCAATCGACTTTACCAAGAAGGTTAGATTCTAAATTGATGGATATAAACAATTTAAGAAAGATAAAATCGAAAGAATAAAAACGGGAAGAAGAAGAAAGGATCATAATTAAACAAAAAAGGATCAAGTTTTTCATGAAATCATAATTATTATATTGAACTAGAGGAGATTTTTTTTAATAGCACTAAATCATTTTTATAAACTATACTTAAATGATATGTATCAATGCTAGAAGTTTAGGAATCGATAATTATTTGAAATTTTGATAGATTAATCGACAATAATTCATATTTTAAGTTTTTTAAAAATAGTTACTAAATAGCTTCCAATTACTTATTTATATCTTACTTTGTTTAAAAAGTTAGAAATTCAGAAAAACGCTGTGAAAATATTTAGACTGATATCAGAATGTCTAGAGTTCAGCTGAAGATTTAATTTTAAATGATATATTATAAGAAGGTTAGTTCTTAAGCCTCATATGCAATATAATTTGTATGCACATGAATAATACTAGAAATCTATTCTTGCCAACTATCACCATTAATCTCTAAAAAATTACCAAATTAACTCTTAATTTAATTCAACTTAAAAAAATAATCTTAATTATCTATAAAGATAGAAATATTTCTCAATGAACATAAATAGAAAAGATATTGAAATCTCAATTTCTAATCAATTAGCAAATATCAATAATAATAATTGATGAGCCTACTTTATGGAATTTATAGAAAAATTAATGCACTTGTTAGAAATTCATGATTAACTTATTTAAAGAAGAAAGTAAAATCACCATATAATCTATTCAAATCTTTCTTAATTAAAACAATCAGATAAAATCCGATGTTAAATCATTTAATCTATATTATTATTTTAATTTTCATAATAACTCCTGTCTGATATGCTTGAAATACTTTTTTATTGAATCCTTCAACTCTTGACTAATATTATTATTTTTTAGATGATTTTTTAAATCAATCAAAGAATTAAACAGTTAAAATTATAAAATCTTTGAGTTAAATCACTCAAAGTGCTGAATATTTCAAAGAATTTCATTTGATAATCGAACTAATAACTTCAAAAAATCAATTTTATATTCACTAGACTATTTGAATATTAATCTCATGAGTCTGATGCCTACAGGAAATTTGAAAATTTCGATGTTGTTCAAGTGCTTTTTATGATAGTTATTTAAGTTTCTACAGCATCAATCTTAACAATATAAGGTGTTAAAAAAAATAGAAATTAAGAAACTAAATAATTTTGAAAGAGTTCTTATCGAAATAAATAAGGATCTCATCTTTTATAAATTCAAGCTAATAAAATTGGATTAATTGGTCAAGTTGTTACACTTTATAGATGTGAACTTTTCTTGATTAGATGATGTGATCTAGAATGAATATGGCTTATAGTAAAGCAGTAATTATTTAAGAAACTGATGCTTGAACTTCGATGAATTTTAATAAGTAGAGTTATCTAATATTCTGATAAATCGTGAGTCTGGCTAAAGAATCTATTTATAAATAAAAGATAAACAATCACTAGATAAAATTTTGAGTATTACATTAGCCTTTGAGTCCATATTAAGTAAATTGTTATCTTTTTAATCACACTCTTTATTCTTATCAATAATCCCTAAAAGTAATTATTAAACTATATTATAAAAATACCTAAGATATAAACAATAATATTTCAACCAAGCTAAATTCTATCATCAATCTAAACCTTAACCATCTATTCACCTTTAAAAAAATAAAAAATTCATTCCACTAAACCTTTAATCTAAAGTTCCTTCCAAAATAGCTTAATCCATTTCTTTATCAAAAACCATAAATATATAAAACCAACATACATCTTTTTTCTATCAAATCCAAAGGAAATTTGACAACTATCTAAAAAGCCATAGTTTTCTCTCAAATAATCCCTTATAATAAAATGGATGAGGTTTGTTCCTATGAGGGCTGCCGTGGCAGTCCTAAAAACAGTTGCTCATGCAACAAGAGCTTTAACTTCTGCGAGTTTCACATCAAGACGCACATTAAAGATCTAGGAAGTCACTCCGAACGTCCTCTGCTCAGCATCGACAAGGCCTTGAAATCCGAGATGAAAAATGTCTCAGCTGCTGTAAAACAATTGATAATGACCGGCAAGGAAATGTTCACAGAGGTCTGCAACAAGCTGGTCGAAATCACTGTAAACCTGACTGAAAGACAAGAAACCTTGATCAGCATGTCAAGCAACTACCCGGAAAATGACCTCAACATTGAATCAATCCGACAACTGGGCAATTTCGGCCTCAAGTTCAAGAAACCTGCAGACTTCAAAAAGATGATCGACCAGCACTTCTTACAAGAAGATGCCACTGCTGACTTTGCTCTTTTCAACAATGAGTTTCAGAATATCATGAGTCATCTTCAGCAGAGTAATGAAATTTTGAATAATGTCAAAAGTCAAACGGATCTTGAAAAGGCCAAACGAGAAGAGGTCTTGAGAAGGATTGAGAGAATTGAAAACTCTGCGAAAAAGACTTCAGATGATTTTGATGGTCGAGTCAAACTGATTGAAGAGACTTTTCAAAAAAGAGAAGAACTTCTCAGAATAAGAAATAAGACGAAAAAGGTAAAGACTCGTGTCAGAGATCTTGAAAATAAAATCTTTGATCAGGGACAAGTGATGGAAGAAGTTAATCAGAAGTTTGTTAACATCGCTTGTGGAATCGATCAGAACACTCAGGACATTAGAGAGTATCAAAGAAATGCTGAAAATTCTATGATATTAAAATTTGCTCAGATTAATCAGGCTGTTGACAGGCAGATTAATGAAATAAGTAGTGTCATGGAAGATTTTAGAAATAGAATGTCTGAACAGACAGAAAAAAGGAATGAAGAAAATGAGCAAAGGTATTTCACACACTCGGATGAAATTAATTTGAGATTCACTCAATTCTGTGATAGGATCACTGCACAGGTCACTGGACTTGAAAATCAATATGTTGGAATGATTGAACAGTTTTCTATTGACTTCAGTCAGAAGGTCAGAAATGAAATTGATGACTATAAAGTCTTTCAAATTGAACAGGAAAGAATCAGACTTGATAATGAAAGAATCAGAATGGAGCAGGAAAAATTAATAAAGGAAGAGGAAGAAAGACAAAGAATTGAACAGGAAAGATTAATCAGAGAAGAGGAAGAAAGACAAAGAATTGAACAGGATAGATTAATCAGAGAAGAGCAAGAAAAACAAAGAATAGAGCAAGAAAGATTAATGAGAGAAGAACAAGAAAGACAGAGAATAGAGCAGGAAAGATTAATGAGAGAAGAACAAGAAAGACAGAGAATAGAGCAGGAAAGATTAAAGAAAGAAGAACAAGAAAGACAGAGAATAGAGCAGGAAAGATTAATGAGAGAAGAACAAGAAAGACAGAGAATAGACCAGGAAAGATTAAAGAAAGAAGAACAAGAAAGACAGAGAATAGAGCAGGAAAGATTAAAGAAAGAAGAACAAGAAAGACAGAGAATAGACCAGGAAAGATTAAAGAAAGAAGAACAAGAAAGACAGAGAATAGACCAGGAAAGATTAATCGGAGAAGAGCAAGAAAAACAAAGAATTGAAAAGGAAAGATTGAATAAAGAAGAACAAGAAAAGCTTCAAAATATAGAACAAGAAAGGAAAATAAAAGAAAGAGAAGAAAAAGAGAATAGGGAAGAAAGAGAATTAGCTGCACAAAACCTCAGAGGTTTGAATAAATAGATTTTAACTCAAAAAGCCTTGAAGAAAGGAAACAATACTTTTTATCAATAAACATGAGTACTGAAAAAGATTATCCTCACACTAACCTATACGACATTCAAGAAATCAAGATTACAAACGATGGATTATTTATGTTTGTTTGTATTTTTTATTTAGGTATAATAAATCAGATTATTGTATTTTTGATGCAGGTAATCCCTACGGAGGTAGAGTAGCAAAAATTTAGATCTTAACAGTAGTGAAAATAAGAAGAAAATGTATTGGTAACAAAGACAGTAGAATCAAGCAGATGGTCTGATTAAAGAGGACTCGATATTTCCGAAAGGTATGGTTAAAAAAGACTGTAGAATAAATGCAGATTGTAAATTTTATCAGATGGTACTAACTCCCAAAGGTATGAGTAACCGAGCTAGTAGGAATAAGCAGAAGTCAGTAAGTTTAAAACTTAGAAAGTACTAACTATCAAAGCTCCAAGTAGCCAAGATTTTAGGAGCAATCAACAAGAGTAATTTAAATTTAGGGGGTAATCGCAAGCAAGGTGTGAAACGTAGAAAAAATTGTATATTTAATCAGCAGGTTGTGATATCTATGAAGGTAGCATTCATCAATATCGTAGAAGTTAATAGATGATTGTGATATCTATGAAGGTAACATTTAACAAGATCGTAGATGTTTATAGATGATTGTGATATCTATAAGGTAGCATTTATCAAGATCGTAGATGTTAGTAGATGGTATAGGTAAAAAAGAGCTTAGATTCGATCAGAACGTAAAAAATATTTAGTTTATGTTTACGACTTGACGGAGAATAAAAGAGAGTTTTACACTGATAATCACAAGAATGATGGTTCAAGAAAATGGAAAGATCTTTATCCTGAATGTGTTTACGCTAATTGGGGCTATTAAAATCATTTAGATAATTTAGATTTAGTTATAATAATCTTTCTTGAGTTATATCTAAGTAAGAGTCATGATTGATATAAACTCAATACTCATTAAATATAATCAACTTATTTCAACTATATGCTCAATTTAATTCAAGGCAGAAATATTCTAGATAATTTTAAATGAAAAAGCCCAAAACCATGATTTCAATAAGGTTTAATATATCAATAATTTCTATATACATACTTTAAGAAAACTTTCAGTATTTCTTTAGGGGAACTAAGAATATAAATAGAATAATTTTGATCAAGGTTTGAAGTCACAAATTGATGAAAATAATCATTTTACAGATTAAAATATCAAAAGACGTGAATTTTTATTGCTATTACTTATCAACAAAAGTTTTTAAATATTAGTACTCTTTCCTGTATCTATGGAAAGTATATTAAATGAGATCAGTGCATTTTCTGATATTAAATTTAAACAAATTGTTTATATGAGTTAACAATAGGTATTTCAAATAAACTCTTTCAACGTCTCCAAGACCTCAATAGCCATTATTTCCCACAAATTTTTTCTATAATTAATAGATAAGCGTTTGTTACAGTGATGGCTTCCGCCTTAGTTCCAAATTAGTAGCTCATGCAGCAAGACCCTAACCTTATGCAGCAATCATATCAACAAGCATATAAGTGAGACAGACTCACTCCAAGCATGCCTTTCAAGACTTTGAAGAAGCCCTTAGAGACCAGATGATGAGCGTTTCAAAAACTATAAAGACAATGATAATGACTGCCAAAGAGATGTTTAACAAGATCTGTTGTGAGTTGGCCGAAATATTTAAGACCTGACCGAGAGACAGCAATCTTTAATCAAGATGACTAAGGATCTACCTTTAGGAATGTTAAACCTAGAATCAATCAGCCAAACCGGAGATTTTGGACACAAGTTCAACAAGACCTTAGACTTAAAAAATATTATCGACCAGCACTTCTCACAGGAAGACCCAACTACCGACTTTTCACTTTTCAATGAAGAAATTCAGAATATCATGGCTCTGGGAAATTTCATGAGAGAGATCTCTGGATTTAAATGCATCAGCATCACCAGGTACTATATTAAGTTACTTAAATACTCAATCAAAGATACATATTCTTTTATTATGATTTTCCTTTTCTGAATACTTGGATTTGGAATAATTTATATTGGGATTTCACGAATTTTGGAGTAGCAGATTGATAAAGGAGCAGATTTATTCAATAAATTCTTACTAATTATTTTCTTAATTTGCTTTACTTAACTTGAAGGTTTTATATGATGTAAGTCAGTAATATATAACCAAAGGTGTTAGGGTGTTAGGGTGTTAGGGTGTTAGGGTGTTAGGGTGTTAGGGTGTTAGGGTGTTAGGGTGTTAGG
>RSEH01000511.1:0-10646 GCA_006503475.1 Stentor roeselii | reverse complement strand
TTCTCAAGTCCTTAATGTACTTTAGCTTATCCATATTATGAGTGCCTGAGTCATAAAGGATTATTAGTCTATTATTAAAATAATCATGGGTAAATCCACTTTTGTGATCAGATCTGGTTGTAGTAGTGATGAGCTACGTTGAATCATTGTTAAAAAGCATTAAATCAAATGAAATTTTAATAAAGTAATTAAGTGATATAATAAATATTAGATATTTGGTACAGTTAATAATACCATTAATATCACCTGAAAAATATAGTCTTTCACAAATACTTAAAATTAAAGTAAAATCTTCAAATTCAATTATCTCTAAATCAGGTTCTGAAAAACCAACAAAAATGAAAAACTCAGAATTCCCAATTCCTCAGTTCCCTGTCCCAAAAGACGATCCAACTGAGACATTCAGCCCATTCGAGACATTCCCGGGCCATTCAACCCAAAAGTAAAAAAAGAATAATCATCAAGCAAGTCAAAAAATCGAGCATCTCAAGCGACTTGGGTTTTCAAAGAGACTCAGTATTACTTGAATCCAAAGAAAAAAGCAACTTTCCCAAACCACATGATGAAAAACACTCCAGTACTCAACAAGTAATGCGAATTGTTCAGCGAAGACGACTCAGAAGACTGTCTCGCATTCAACGATAACTTCGAGAAAGGCAGCAGAAAAAACTCAGGTCTCGATGTTCAGCCTAGTTCAGCAATCGGCGCAAATGAATCAGACCAAGTTCTAAAGGAATCCACTCGAATAAGCACAGCGCATCGCACAGGGCGAACACAAGTTACAACTATTCAATGTCGAGAACTTCAACCCTGGCCAATAGATAGACAGCGCTTTTGTGATTGGTGAACAGATTTAGTTCGACCCTGTCAAAGAGTTTACGATCTCTGACTTGCCTTCGACGAAAATTTAAGAAACTGATTTAGATGAGAAATGAATGAATTTTATGATGCTCGAGAAATGAAGGAAAAGATGATAAAAATCAGAGTTTTTTTCAGGTATCCAAGCGTTGATAAGTCGGAATCAGAGAGTTGTCCTGAACCACCTTCGAAGATGTTTATATTGGAAAGCCCTAAGAAAAAGGAAAGTTTTTGAGATGAAACTGTTCCTCCTTAGTTTGAATTAAAAGATGATTTTTCTGAGAGTCATCAAATGAGATTAAGGAAAAGTCGTATTCTGAATCAGAGGGTTGCTATGAACAACATTCTAAGAAATTTATATTGGAAAGCCCTGGGAAAAAGGAAAGCTTTTGAGATGAAACTGTACCTGCTTAGTTTGAATCATAATATGCTTTTCATGAGAGTCATCAAGAAGAGGTTAAGGAAAAATCATCTCTTGAATCAAGTGAAAAGGATGAAAAAGTTGAAAGTTTATCTCTGAAAGTAGAAGAAAACCGAGAATGCCATCCACCAGATGTTCTATCAACAATCTTCTTCCCTGAATTTGGCCATTCAATTAAAATTGAAGAGTTTCGTGAAATTCACTTCCATCCAACTTATGCTTCACTCGAGTTTCACCAGCCAATAGAAGAAGTTGCGCTCCGTTACGACTTCGAATGCTGTGAACTTGTGTTGAACACAAGCAGGATAAAAAGTCAAACATCATCAAGTAGAACGAACTTCAACGCAAGTTCAAAGTAAGTTCATTCCAACTACAGCGAAACCTTTCAGTAATCGAAAAAGACACTTTGTGGAAAAAGCTTCAAATTTTAAGAAAAACAATGAAGAAATCAAACAAAATCTTCTTAAAGTTAAAGAAAATGTAGAAGAAATTCGAAATTTCTCTGAAAAAATCTTCAAAACAGTCTTCAAAAGAGATCCTGTTTCCAGAACTTCCTTCAAATTTAGTGAAACTCGAGCCAGATTCAGTGTCGATTGAAAAAAATCTGACAAACAAATTTCTATGATTTTTATGTAAAAAGTCTGGAAAATTTCAGAGTGTTCAAGCTAAAGATAGTTGAGCTGAACTCCATGAAAGAGCTATTCACAGTGACCCTGAATCCAAATGAAAGCCTTTCAAAAAGAGTGGATTTTTTATATGGAACTTTAAAGGATCATCTTTTTTTAAAGTTCCAGGTCCTACTGTGCCCAGTGACTGTCAGTCGTCCTTTGAGGTCTTATTGTTTAGGAATTGAGTTGTTTGAAAACGACTCAGTCCTGCTTTTAACAAGTTCCTGACTTTGAAGGACTGTATACTGATGGTTGACGGAAAGGAAGCGCAAAAGTTCACCGTTAAAAACTTCGACTCATTGAAACTAAAACTCCTCAAACCCTTCAAATCTCTTCTCGTCAGACATGACTCAGAGTAGGTTTCAAACGAAATTACTAATAGTTTACCTCAGTTCTTCCCCAGAAGCCCCTTCTTCAGTCACTGTCTCAGAGACATCGCTTTCTTCATCGCGGCCCTCGCGATTCCTTGATAAACATCAACCTTGTCTTTGAAAGTCTTTAAACTCCTGAACAGCTGAAGCCAGTTTACAGAGAAAACTATCGAAATCCTTGCCAATCGCTTTGAATCATTCAACCATCACCTGTTTCTGTCTTTGAAACCCTGCCAACGCGAGGTAAAAACACATCAAAGCCATTTCAGAACAACTTAACTTGTGACAAGTATCGAGTATCAAGAAGTTTCAATTATTCCTTTGTTTTTTGGTCTTGACACCTTTCAGTCTGCGGTAGCAGGTCTTCGGGGAAGTTTTAGAGGAAGGCCAGCAGAGGTTTTTAAGGCAAGAAGATTTAAAGGTGGAATTTGATTTCAGATAATAAAATGAACTCTAACTCTATAATCACATTTGCGTCTGTGCCCCTTAACTACTGACAAATCATTTCAACGCCACCGACGTTGATTTCTTCTGTTTTGCAGGCAAGGAACATCACAGTGAACATCATAACTGAAAGGTGGTATCTCCAGATTGAGTTATTTAGGTAAAAACGCTTGAAATAAGTCAGGGCTGTTAATATCGGCTTATCGTGCATGTTGAAATTCTTGTAGGCTTTATTAGGTTAAGAGAGATCAGCTATAAAACTGAATTTTCTTCTTTGGCAGTCACTTGGTACTTCAGAAGGAATTGACTCTTGTTTAGCTTGTGATGAATGATGATAAATCTGGATCGCGCTGTGATTGGATTTCGAGCAACTTGCTGGAGTCGAAAATCCAGAACTTTTGATGTGTTGAGTTTTGGTATTTTGGCATTTTTTAAGAGGTTTTATGTAGTTTTAATAGATACTGATGAGATATTTCGATTTTGTTAGGTTAATGACTGTGATTTTTTATTTTTATTGATTTTAGGCTGGATTTATTAATTTTGAATGATTTTATTAGCAATAAGTTGGATTTTTGGATTTAATGATTGTATTTGGATTTTTATACAATTGAGTTTGATGTTTTAGTGGAGACGATGATTGTTTGGTAGTCAGAATAGATGATGCAGATGATTTACTTGGATAATAAGGAAAGTTTTTTCAAATGAAAACATTTTTTCTTCTCAAAAATTAAAGATAGATTTTTATAAAAAATTTACTCAAAATAAAGAAAGGAATTTATGTTTTCAAATAATATTCATGACGATTTCCGTAATAACGAAAATCCTAACACATAGAAAAAATAAGGAAAATTTACTTTAATTTCAATATTATTAAAAAAATAAAACTAATTGCAAAAAGTTTATCAAACAAGGCATCTAAAAATTTAACTCTAAACACTTATATTTTTGTATTGAGAAGGAAAAAAAATAATCTTTAACAAAATGATAAAATTATTATCTTAAATTAAATTCTTCATATAATTTGAGAATATTTTTAAATTTCTCTAAAATTAAATCATAATCTTATAGTTTATTTAATGAATGGTTTGTCTTAATCACAGATATATAAAGTACTACAATATATTTAGGCTAATATACACTTTTCCTGATTTTCTGATTAACTAAAATTTCTCATTTTCAGAATCTTTAGTTATATCCTAAACAAAATAATAATAAATAAATCCTTATAATCTATTTCTTAAGTATGCAATTTAGATAATGAATCATAAAAATTAAAAATAATTCAAATATGAAAGCTTCAAAAATTTCAATCAATTTTAGATCTCAATCCCTATCTAGTAATTAGTTAGACATTTTCTAAATTTCTTCTATGGTTTTAACTTGTTCAATCAATGAATTCAATTTTTGAAAGTCATTAGATCATCCTTACTCGAGCACAGCATATTCCTTTCGTTTAAATCACTTGTTAAATTAATCGCATGATCTAAGATTAAATAATCAAAGTGGCCATCGATAATTTTTTCATCAATTTTATCTTAATGTCTCCAAGCAGTCAAACACATATACTTTAGACTGATTCTAAATAGAGCGAATATTGCACAGTATTTAAATAATTTTCTGATAATTTCGGTATTTTGGTAAAATTCCATTAAATAATCATGCTAGAGATTATTTAATGAATTTCTTTTCCAAAGCTATTTTGCTGTCTTCAAATTCAAGATAAAAGCTATCAACATCTAAAGTATTTCTAATACTTGATATATAGACTCAAGATCATAGCTTTGTTAAGCAAAAATTTTCAAATTTTAATTATGAATAAGAAGGATATATCTGAATTGAAAACTACATCAAAAATGCTTGATTTGTCGTAATAATATTAAAAAATAAAGTTCTCTCTATTTTTAGCAATGTTCCATAAAATATAAATTCAATATTAATACCCTGAAGCTAATAACCTTCCTGAAAAGCGGCAAGGAATAAAAAACATTTCCACTTTTTGTTTCCCAAATGATTATTCCTTTTATTCGAACACTTGCATCCAAGTATCTTCCATCAAATGAATACTTTAAAAAATAACCGCTACACAGATCACTAAAAACTTTTTCCTCCTGAGGCAATTGTAAATCCCAGATTTTCAATCCATTTTCCTCACAAGCAGTAGCAAAAAATTAGAATCAGATGAAAAAAGTAAAAGCCGTAATCCTTTCCTCAAACTCATCAAAGCAAATTTTTCCACTTGTTTCTGCAAATCCCAAATTTTAACTTTCGACTTATTAGTGACCATAACCAGCATTTGCCATCAGGTGAGTAAAAAATGCTTTGAGCTCGATAAGTCTTCTCCAACTAAACTCAAAGTATTCTGAAAAATATTCAAGACATAAATCCCTTTATTTCCATGATCAACAGCCAAAAACCTACGATCAGTTGAAAAGACCAGATTGATGAATTGACTTAGATTCTCTTTTTTTCCAACTCAACTTCTCGATTTTCCGTCAAATTCAAGATCCTGTAACTTTAATGACAACCAGAGCTGCTAAAAACTGGCAATTTTAAGAAAACGAATAATAACTGACTCTATAGTATTCAAATGAAGACACGTTAAAAGTGAATTCTTGTTGTTTGGCTTCATGTCACATATGAAGATGTTTATGATGTAGTCCCAAGAGCCAGGAAGTCTTGTTTAGGGAAAAGGAAAGTGTGAGGACTTATAAGATAGATTGAAAGAAAATAGTTCTTTTTTAGAGAGAAGGTCAAATATTAAAATATCTTATTTTCCTGAACAACTGGCCAGTAGTTTCAGTCTGAGAACAAGAATAACGGGAATTTCTTTCAGTTTCTGCTTTTAAAATGAATTTCTTTTTGTTTTCCTGCAAGTTCCAGACTTTTATTGATTTTTTCACAGGGAATCACTAGAAAAGTGCTGTCTGGAGTGAATAAAATTCTGAATATCCAGATTAAAATATTTTCTATGATGAGTTTGGGTTTATTTTCGTTAAGGTTCCAGATATGGATTATCTGGTCTCTCGAACCACATGCAAAGTGGGAAAATGATAAAAAATATACTGAGATGAGAGAGATGCCTTTGAAAATGCGTTTGTTTTTGATTGGGGATCAAAAATTCTAATTTACTTTCTCCTGTGCCTACTGCTAAGAGACTTCTAATTTTGAGTAGGCTAAGAATAAACTCCAGAAGAGCGGCCTTGAAGCAAGCATTCCTCTTGATTCTCGATATTCCAGATCATCAAATAATCCTTCTTCTGAGACCCAACAACAGCACACTGTCCATCAGGTGAAAACGCCAACCAATTAACATAAGCAGGGAATACTTTAAAAGCCTTTCCTGTTTTCTATCCACATTCCAAAACCCAATCCTTTATTTTCACCCCCAAAAGCAATAGTTTGCCATCATCTTAATAAACCAAAATCCTGATTCTTTAAATTTTCCTCTAAATGAAAACTTTCTTTCATGTCCTTGATGTCCAAAATCTTGACATTTTCATAGATCCAGTTGCAAAGTACTTGCCACTTGGACAAACAGCAAGACTAGTGACCTTTGATCATGATTTCCTAATTCAAACTCTTTTCTCCTTTAAAAGCATTAAAACCATAGACACACTTGAATTTAAACCCAGCAATCAAGTACTTTCCATCCAGTGAGAAAGAAAGGCAAGTCTCGTTCAATACCCGTCGACGTAAGCCCCTGAATTTGTCATCGATGTTCATGAGCTTTATGCTGCTTCTTGAACCGACTGCTAAGACTTTCGAGTTAGGCGAATATCAAATGGCTGAGACTTCTTAATCGACTCTGCTGAGAATTGAAGGCTGGTGGTAATGACCCAGATCCCAAATGTAAATTTAATTGATTGAGGCTGATGCTAGGAATTCACAATTGGCTGACTTATTAGTTGATTTGAATGGTTGGAAAGAGTAAATTTAAGATTTTACTTGATTAAACCAGATTTTTTTGGTTTGTTTTTTGAACCTGAAGCTAGATGACTGCCTTCAGGATAAAGATCAGGTAAGTGATTCCTGCTGAGTGGCCGATATGAGTTGAGATTAGTTTTTATTCTTGCATGCTCCAGAGTCTTAGCTTTGCGTCTTTGGAGCCTGATGCTAGGAGTAACTATCTGGAGAGTACCCGAGACAATTAATTCTTCACAATGGCCTATTAGGTAGTTTCTAATGATTTTTTCATTATGTTCCAAACTCTGATTTTCGTATCAAGCGATGCTGATAAATAAAGACCGCAAAAAGAATAGCTTAACCTAAAAAAAGGTTCATTTCTTATATCATTATTATCCAGAGGCCATGAGTAGTCTTGGTATAAGTATTTTTACTAAACTTCGAATATCTTATTAAGTCTTCAATAATGAAATTCTTATATGATTTGCCTATATTCTCATTGAATTCGTCTAGTTTTGATTGGCGAACATCTAAGTTTTCCATATCGAGACCTAAAGAATCCATTTATTATATTAATCAACAACCTTTATAATTATACCAAAAGTCAATTATACTTGAATGTTTGTGAGTCCCAGTCACTTTAATGATGATTTATTAGTAACTTTAAGAATTATTGAGATTTTAATAATTCTTAAATGTAAAGCTATGCTTTAATATCTTTGGAATTCCCTTTAACTTCATTAGTTAAAACTTTATATTATATCTAAATTTTAAGTATTAGTCAAAAAATTATAAAATCGAAATCAAACTCGAATACTATTTCAACTTGTCAAAGAATCGATTTTACATTTTATTTGTAAATAATATCTTCTTATTTATTATTTTGGTATACTTTTAGCATGATCTTTGATTTAAAATAGCTATCATTCTAGGATTTAATTCAAAGAAGTGCTTCAAAAATTACTTTTGAATAGAATTGATAAATGAATCATAATAAGTAAATATCTCTAGACACCTTCTCCGACAATTCTTTGAGTGGCATTTCTCATTCTTCTGACAGGGATTCAGTTCAAGAAACCAAGAAGTTTATGACTTCTGACATTGTAAAGGATTTCTTTATTGTTGATAGCTTCAACATACTTTCTCCATTTATCGAAAGCTTGCTTGGGTTTTCGCTTAAAAAGTCCATCCATTCTCTTGATAACGGCTCTAACCGCAGGAGAGGCGAAGATGATTCTGAAGCATCTGTCAAACACATCTCCTAAATTCTTCTTGCGACGTTCTCAAGTTTAGCCTTAAGTTCTCTTGACTTGACTCCATCAAGGAATTCTTAATATTAACAGCTTCCTCCAAAGATCAAAAGCTTGTTTCGGTTTTCACTTCAGTAGTCTCTTAAGAGTTGCTCTTAATCCAGCAGACAATAAGATAAGACCTTTGAGTCTTTCAGCAGCTTCTTTCATTGTTCTTCTTTGAATTCTATCAAGTGAGTTTTGAAGTTTGGCATATCTTGCGTTATCGAAAAGTCTCTTGTTCTTGATGTCATCAACAGTCTTGTTCCATCTTATCAAGGCTTTCTTGGGAATGTTGTTGAGTCCGTTGATTAAGCTTTGCATGGCATCTTTGACTTTGTTGCCTCCACCGATGACTCTTTGAGAAGAGTCGCGAGTTGTTCGCTTGATGATTCCTTCGAGTGAACTCTTGACTTTGAGACTTAGGATGTTGTCGAACAATGATTTGATTTTAGTCCTTCCTAGTATTTCTTACATTTCTCGATTGCAGTATTGGGCATTCTAAGCATTGTCGAGTATATATTTCGGATCGCTCCTTTGACTTTCGACTCATCACCAAGGATTCTTTCAGTTGTATCTCTTAAAGTTCTTCTTGCAACTTTGTCAAGATTCGCCTTAAGTTCTCTTGACTTTACCCCGTCAAGGAATTCTTTATTGTTAACAGCTTGGACAAACTTTCGTCATTTATCAAAAGCTTGTTTCGGTTTTCTCTTAACCATTTATATTTATCTAATACTTAAACTAAAACCTAATTAACTAGTAATCATGGTAATTTTAATAGATTTTTGCTCTCCTCCAATTTTTTCGAAGACTCATCTATAAAATATTTCAATTTTTGATTCATAACAGCCAGAGGCCCAAGAATGGCTTTCTTTGCTTCTATTTTTTCTTTTTTTTCTTTGATTTGAGCTGCCAAGTCAAGATTTCTCAGCTTAGGTCTATGTTCATTTATAAAATTAACAAGATTAGCATATAGTGATGTTGATTCATTTAGCTCATTAATTTTTTTTTTCTTCTCTGAGATTTTTTTTTTAAGGATCTCGATTTCTTTATCAATTTCATTTTTTTCGCTCTTGAGATTAAATAAATTGTCGATTGATTTAGAATTGTTTTGTTCAGCTTTTTCACTCTCTATAGTCAAATTCCGGAGTAAATCTTTTCTTGGTTTAGAGGTGGCTTCGATATCTTGAAGGCTGCTCCTAAGATTATCCAAAATCTTAGTCTCCTCAGCAACCAATTTAAATTCTTCAAAAAGAGGTAGAAATTCTTTATTGTAGATGTTTTTATAAGCTTTTATAACTTTATTCATGAATACATATATGCTTGTTAAATGTTTTATAGAGCAAAATTGAACTAAATTGAGCTCAGGTTCACTTTTAGAATCAAGTTCATACAAATATACCATGTCCTTGTATAAGGTTCCTGGAAAAATATATAAATTTTGACTCTCAATCAAATTGAAATGTTCAGTGTCAAGCACTTTGAAGATTTTTAGCGTAATAGATTTCGCTACATTATGAACATCTTCAATTGTGACATCATGCTCTCTCTTGATGTTATTGCAAGGAATCTTGTTTGATCTGCAAAAATCGATGATATCTTTCAGGTCTGGATTGTTCCACATAGCTATTTTTATAAGTATCTTAATTTTACCAAAGATACTCAAATTAACAATTTACTTTTAATAGGGTTTCTTAAGATCTTCGAAATTTTGTAAATTAGAGGTTTTGTTGAGGTTTTAAGTCCTCGTTGTGGGATTTCGAACGCTTTTCAGCGTCTTAAAAGAAGGGAGTTGATGATGGTGATGTTAGAAGACCTTTACGTGGAAGGCCGATTCCTTGGAGATCGACTCCTTCCAATCTTTCTTTGTTGAAGGTGTTCATTTGCTTGAATTTACGAAGGCGGGGACCCATTTGGCTCTTTGAGGGAATACTTTTACAAAACATTATAATGGGATAAATTAAAGAAATCCTGAATCAATGTAAAGAACTTTTCATCGTCTAGGACTTCAAAGGTTGCCACCAGCTTCTCAACAAAGGCCTGGCGCATTGCGCGACATTTAACGAGAGAATAATCAGCGTAAGTTTTAACTAGATTCGAGCTGTAGTTGTGCGAATCCTGTAATTGGTTCTGTTAAAGATGAATTAACAAGAACGAGCCGTGGAAATTCTCAATGAATTAGCTGAAATCGACAGCGAAAACTCTACAAACTTCAGAAGAAGGGCTGAAATAATGACGAACTACCGACTTTTCCCTCAGGCTCAAGAAGATCTGCAGTTCGCCAAGATCCAAGCAAAAACAACGGAAATTATAACAGTCCCGTTTGGAGATCTTGGAAAGCGGGAGTCTAACTGGCTCATTGAGTAAATAGTCTTCTGTAATAAATATGCAAGAGCGGTTAGCCCAATCTCCTCGAGCCAGGCCTTTTCGAGCTTGAAACCACCCGAGAAGAAGACCAGCCATCGCCTTATAAAACCTTAAATTTTAAGACCTAAGCCTTCGAAACAGTCTGATTTTCAAACAATCATCACTCAGAATGGCGACGGGAAAACTTTTTGGTACTTTAAGTCTCTTACCAATGAAATCAATAATAACAGAAAATTTATCAGAAGTCTTGAATTTGAGACTAGCAATGAAGATGTCTGGAATTTGGTTCTTTATCCAAGCAAGGTTCAAGGGTTTTTAGGACTTT
>RSEH01000510.1:0-10695 GCA_006503475.1 Stentor roeselii | reverse complement strand
ATGCAAGCTCAATATATTTTTTTTTTGCTTTGAGTAGGCTTTTTAAATAAGATTTATCATTATTATATAATTTAATAGCTACAACAGTATCTTTATGGAGATTCTCAAAGTTTTCCCTTTGCTTTATACAGATGGATAAATATTTATTTAGTAAGTAACATAATTTGACTCTAGAATTATATTTACATATATTAAAGTCGTTAATTGATTCCTTTTTTGATTTATGAGCAGCAGTGCAGTACTTTTGTGATATTTGCTTGTTAAGGTCATGGCCTTGTTGAAAAATTATATTTCCTTTAAATAACTCAACAATAATAAATATTTTAGGAAAATTATTTCTGAAATTTATTAAACAATAAGAATTATCAGGCGAGAACATAAATGAATTAAACTCATCTCTAATCTCAATATGAGGTAACAACTTATCGTTAGATTCCATAAATTTATCATTTTTATATATAAAAATACCATTCATGTCTATATATCCAAAAAAGACACTTTCATGTGAAAATTTCGATTCTCTAAAAATTTCTTTATTATGTTTCATATTTTTTTTTAAATAGCTTCTATAAAAAAGATTATTTTTGGAAATATTTTGTACCTTCAAAATATATTTTTTTCTTAAATTGTTTACATTCAAAATATATTCTTCATTTTTATCTTTAAGATATATAAAATCCCCGTCATTTGAGCAAATAATATTTTCATGATTTTCTACAACTAATATTTTTTTGTTTTTAAAAAAATTCCATACTTCGGTATACTTTTTGAAATGACAAATTAAAATCCCGTTACTATGAAATGATTTAATAAATCCATCAGATAATGGGATTTCTTTGGTAAATTTTATTGATTTTGATTCAAGATTCCAAAGTATTAATATACCCAGCTCAGAATTTGTCCATAAATATTTTGAATTTGATAAAAAATCAAATTGAGTTAGTATTTCATTTGAAAAGCTATGTTCTTTAGAGTTTGTTTTCAAGTTCCAGATTTCTAATTTTTCATCAGTTAAGCAAGCAATTTTAATCAGATCTTTTGATATTGCATAATTTTGACGAGAAATATTACAATTTTTAAGTTTAAGAGAAAACTCTTGTTTTCTTTCGTATAAATTCCAAAAAATTATATAAAATTCATTTTCATCTCTATTTTCGATTTTATGATAGCATTCGCAGATTAAATATTTTCCGTCAAATGAATAATTTATTAAACTAGGATATAATTTCTTTGATTTATTTGAATTATTATCACTATTACAATCAAAACTTTTAAAGGTGTTGATTGAATATAATAAAACTTTATCTTGAAAGTTCCATACAGATATATAATGACATACACAAGTTGCGATATAATTTCCACATAATGAAAAAGTTGCAGAAATTATATTCCGGTAAGAGTTTTTTTCGTAAGGATTATTCCTTTTACTAGATTTTTTACAATTTTCACAAATTGATAAATTTGCAGAAGTAATATTAAAGTCAAATACTATGCTATCAGATTTTATTTCACACTTTTGATTAACCTCTTCGAATTTCTTAATATTTTTTGAATAGAGTAAATATAAATCTGAAATCCATTCAAATTTTGAACATTCATCATTCCTTGAGGTATCTAAACAAGTTTTGGGACTCACTTTTGAATTATCTTCGATACAAAAATCCATTTTTATATTATGCTCCAACTAGTTAAAAAACTTGAGTAAATTCAAATTCTGGATCCAACTATAAAGAATTGGACAGGTTCACTATAGAACATTTTCCTTAAGAAACTCAAAACAATTTAAGTATTCAATATGATAGCATAGTTCATGATAAACTTTTAGTCATTATCGTGTCTATGTTTTTTTCAATTCACCTACAATTTTAGTCAACAAAAAATTGTAGCTTAATTTTATGTTGTTTTTAATTCAGCTAGAATTTTTAGTGTACATAAAATTTTGGAATGAATATAGATGCAGAGTAAACTCTTGATAATAAATCAAATAAATCTTATCTATCACATTTATGAACTTTTTCAGATATTAGTTTTAACACTTTTTCTGAAACATTAAACTTGATTTGATATAAGAAATAATTAAGTTTATATATTAGTAAATTTTTTGTCCAGTCTGTTAAATAAGAGTCAGAAATGAGTTTTACATGAAATAATCAATAAAAAGATTGAAATTATTCGAAATTTAATTTTTTTGTTATATTTGATGTGATCTAATGTAACCCAAATCAAAGGGATTTAAATGATCATAATTTTTTTAAATTTATATTATGCCTTAAAGATTATTAGAATGTAGACTTATAAAATAGGTTATTTTCCATATTTGTTGATATATGTTTATAAATATGCTTTTGATTTTAGCCTTATCTAGTTTCTTAGCGCATTCGATATCTATTCCTATTACAACGATAGTTAAGAAAATGAAGGTTGTTCCTGAGTCAAAATCGAATATCTCTGAAAATGACTCTAGCTTTAATATTCAAGAAGTTGGTATTGAAGAATTGGTCATTAGAATTGGAATTGGGTACCCACCTCAAATGTTCAATCTAGGATTAGATTTAAATAGTGACATCACGATTGTCCCTACTGAATACTGCGATTGCCATAAATCGATTAATAGATATACACCTTTCAAAAGTTCAAATTTCGAGATTAAATCAAATAAAACAGTCTTAACAAATTCATCAAACTATATAGAGGGCTACTGGGCTAAAGATGATTTTCTTTTTGGAAAAAGATATCTCAATGGCACTGATTTTTTTTTAATCAGAAAAGATAATATAAGTGAATTTACTCAAGCAGATGGGTTTTTAGGACTTGGGTTCGATCTAAATAAATCAACAACTTTTTTCAAAAAATTAAAATCACGTCATCTAATACAAAGTAATATATTTTCAATCTACATCAATAATCCCAATATTTTAAAAAAACAGTCTACGCTCACTTTAGGATTTTGGGATTATCATGATTTCGCTCAAGAATATCCACGTAAAAATATTAGTTTTTTTGGTCAATTGAAATTGACTCGCTCTATTAAAATTCAATATATTGGTATCAAATATATATATACTGAAACAAATGTAAACTTAGATTTAAGAAGTTCATTTTTGAAAATTGGTTCTAAGATTTATAACAATTATTTTATCCCAGAATTACCTAAAAAAGCAAATTGCTCTAATTATCTTTTAGAAAATAATGAAAAACTGTTAATTTGCAATTGTAATTATTCATTCCCCACATTAAAATTCTTATTAGATTCTGAAGATATTGAGATTGACCAAAAGAGCTACGTTAAGAATGAAGGAAATGGATATTGCACAATTTCAATACTTCCAAATACTGAGAATGATGATGTTATTTTCGGCTTACCATTCTTTAAATCGTATTATTCAATGTTTGATAATCAGTACAAAACACTTTATATTCAAAACCAATAGATTTTGAATTTGATTATGATGAAAGTAGCCTCAGTAAATCAAAAAACGTAACTGAATTAAAATGTGGATAAATTAACGATAGTTTTATTAGTAATATTCTTTCCTTTCTTAGTAATTATAATGATTCATAATAAAGTGAGTAAAAATCATCATTTATCATCTCATTCTTTATCATTGTTTCAATTGGATTACTTTAATTATTTTTTTAATTCTCATATTAAACTCAAACTCCTCTGCTTAGATTATCTCAATTCTATATACTTCATCCAAATAGCATTATCAATTTATATGTCTATAAAAGTCCACATCTATTAGAAAATCTGAAAAATAAGTAATGATTGTTTCTGGGTTTGAAATACTTAAGTTAATCAAAAAATCTTTCAATTTCTGATAGTGATTTATTCTATTATTAATAGGAGGATATAAAGTTTTCTGTCGATTTAAATTTAAGATTCAATTATGATTAAAGTCATTTTTTTTTAATAAACACATTTTGTCAACTTCATAATTAATTTTTATCCTAATCACACTTGCAGTAAAAAAAATGAAGAGTACTAGAATTTCATTTGCGTATCAATTTAATATTAATAAAAACCAAGTAGATTATCCAAATATACAAATCTCTCACCATTATAATTTGAAAAATATAATGATCCTTTATTATTTCTCATTTTTTTGTAAAATTGATATTATTTAATTATGACTTTAAGGTAGTATTAAAAAATTTTTTTATAATGCAACAATATTTTAATCTTTGGCAAACTTAATATCAAAATAAGTAGTAATAATGAGAATTTACAAATCAGATAGATTCCAATCATCAATTCAAATATTATCCTGATATATTTTTTAATTCAATCCTCGTAAATAAATAGTTTAATCATTTTTTAACTAATCAAGATATTCTTAGGTGCAAGTGGTAAAAGCAACCCAAAATTTCATTTTCAGATCATGAAGAGATTTTAGTTTTAAATTTTCAAATAAGATATTATTTTAATTCCATCGAGCAGGTAAATATAATTTATTTGTATTAAATTATCTTTCAATATTTAATTAACATTTTTTGCAGATCAAAAGTATATTTTGATTATATCAGATGGGAAACATATTGAGTTCATAACTTTAAAAACTTAAATGAAGTTTTAACATTAACTCTCAATTTTCTTATTCAACTCCGGAATAGTCCAAAAGTAATAAGTCCTTTTAAGACGTAGTCAATTCCAACTTACAATTTATATATTTCCGAGGGAAGTTTATTAATTTAGAGTCTTAGATAAAGTATTGAATTTAATTGCAAAGAAAGAATTTATAGATTTTTCAAAATTCCCTTATAGGATAAATTATAGTTAGATTGCTTAACGAAACAAATCCCTTTTAATAATGAATAAAACTTTAATACTTGTATTAGACAGAGAAACTTTCATAGATCTTTGCAAAGATGTAAAGATTGCACTTAAATTGCATGAATATAGTCATCAATCGATAAAATCAATTAATGCAGAAATAGATTTTTTACATTACTTGAACATTTTCTTGTTTTATATTTGCAAACGTAATCTAGCAGTTTGGCAACAAAGATTTTATTTTAAAGGATCGATTTCTCAAAAAACAACACCAAAAGCTTGGCACATGTTTTATATTTGAGGTTAATATTCTTGATTGGTATTAATTATGAAATTATTTGAAAACTGATTCTCTATAATTTTTTAATATAAAGCTATAAAAATAACTACTAAGAATACTTGGCTAGGCATGATATTTGTAAATTGAATAACTATGAAGTTATCAATCTCTAATATTTTAGAAAATGAATATATTTTCATCGTTTCAAATGAAATTTTTACTGATATTGGTAATGAAACCAAAATACGAATTTATTAATTTCAACTTTTCATCATATAAAACTGGGTATTGATGGGATGCCCCAGAAATATCTATACTATAAAACTTTCCTCAGTTGTAAAGATCTCTTGAAGAAGTACTTTATGAGAATCTAGACTAAAAAATCATTCTACAAGCCCCAGAATTCTTAAATTATTTTTGAAGATATCTTCGAAATCAATATGATTCGGAATTTGCCTTATAGATTTTTGAGGCTTCAATAAGAATTATGTTTACTGAGATATATATAAATAATAATTCGAAATTCTTTTTATTAATTCCGAACATTAAATGAAATAGATCTAATGAAAGCATTCTAATTATTGTATTTCATTAAATGCGCTAACTAAAAAAGTTAAAAAACTTGGCAGAATTTCAATAAAATTAAATCACTACAATTCCAAAAAACTGTTTGAAAGCTTGATATGATTTGAGTTTAGCATTTGCGAATTATTTAGATTAATATCACATATTCCAAGGCATAATTTAATAAACTTCAATCCTTTTAACTATTAATTTTTTATTGTATTAGTAGCTGCAGAACATAATCTGTCTTGAATTATTCTTTTATCACTTGCAGATCCAGAATCAACATTTTCTAGATTTACAATATAAATGAATAGTACTGCTTGAAAAAATTTTTAAGGTTTTAAAGTAAGAATCTTTGATTAATATATCCAATCCTCAAATTTCATACTTTTGGCTAGATTACAACAAATGATGCTAACAGCATTTGTTTTGTTAAATATTCAGCTGTTTTACAATTATATTAACTAGTAATAGTTGATTTCTTCTTAAATATGAATTATATATCTACTTTGATTGGGTTTAAATAGCTTATATCTTTTCAAACGAATGCAGCCATGATAAACAATTAAAAGAATTATAACTAAACTTAATATTCAAATAATTAAAGGTAAGAGTCTAAATTTCGAATAAATAGTTATTTAGCGTAAGATTATAACCAATTTAATCATCTAGTCTATAAATTCAATCGAATATTCCCAGATTTGAATATATAGCTGAATCACTTAGCTTATAAAAAATATGAAAATTTGTTAAAGTTTTAAATAATTCCTATATTTAAAGTATCTAATATGAAAAAATTGATTCTAAACTATTCTATCACATTGCACATTTAGATTCATTTGAACTACTTGAGCAATTTATTATATAGGAACCCTTCATGGTTTCTAATAATTAGGCTCATATTTAAAATTTCCCAAAGTTTTATTAATAGTTGGAGCATTATATATATAAATGGATTTTTCTCAAGAAGATCATTTGCAAGTGAATCCCAAAACTTGTATTGATGAAACAATTAATGATAAAAGTTCGAAAAATAATTTGATTTTAGATTCATTACCAGTCTATGTAAATCATATAAAAAAATCATTAGGGATCATTCATAACTGCAGAATAAAGTCTGTTGGGAAAGAATATACAAACAAAATTATTTCAATGACCTATTCAATGTGTGGAAATTATATAGCAACTGTGTCTTTAAATACAGAAGGTAAAATATAAATAGCAACTTGTGAATGTCATTTTATCTCTGTATGGAATATTCCAGAGAAAGTTCTATTATATACAATTAACACCTTTCATAGTTTTCAATATAATAATACTTCCAATGAATTGAAGAAAATATATCCTGCCATGATAAATTATTCATTTGATGGAAAATTTTTAATAGGCGAATGTTACCATGAATCCGATGAAAATAAAATTGAAAATTATATAATTGTCTGGAATTTATATGAAAGAAAACAAGAGTTTTCATTAAAACTAAAAAGTCATAATTTTTCTGTTCAGGAATACACAATGTCAAAAGACCTTATTAAAATCGCTTGTTTGACTGATGAAAAAATAGTAATTTGGAACCTGCAAACAAATTCAGAAGAGCATAGCATTTTAAATGATTCATTCACTCAATATGATTTTTTATCAAACTCAAAATATTTATGGACAAAATCTGAGCTGGGACTGTTAATAATATGGGACCTTGAATCAAAATCGATAATATTTAGTCAAGAAATTCAATTATTAGGTGGATCTATTGAATCATTGCATTATAATGGGATTTTAGTTTGTTATTTAAAAAATTATACGGAAATATGGAATGTTTTTGACAACAAAAAAATATTAGATGTAGAAAACAATGAAAATATTATTTGCTCGAATGACGGGTCTTTTATTTATATTCAGAATAAAAATAAAACTGAAGAATATATTTTGAATTTGCACAATTATACCAAAAAATATTTGAGGCCTATCAAAGAAATTTGTACAGAATTTAAATTTTCTCCTGAAGATACTTTTTTTGGATGTAAAGACCTAAATGGTATATTTATTTATAAAAATGATACATTTTTAGAATCTAATGTTGAGGTGTTCCCTCATATCATGAGAAAACATAAATTTAATTCATTTATGTTCTCGCCTGATAATTCTTATTGTATAATACAATTCAGGGATGTTGATAGAGGATTTCTTATTTTTGAATTATTAAAAGGTAATGTTGTCTTTAAATTAGGCCGTAGCTTCTTCGTTCAATTATCACAGAAGTATGATAATCTTTTAATCGCAACAGAAACTGAACCGGAAAATGATTTAAAAATATTAAGATATAGTCATGATGTCAAATTGTGTGACTTATTAAATAAATATCTATACATTTTCATAGACCAAAGGGAAACCTTTGAAGATCTGCACAAAGATATTACAGTAGCTCTAAAATTATATGAAATTAATGAATCTCTTTCAAAAAGTCTACTAAAAGCTAAAAAAAAGTATATTCAACTAGTTTCTAACTTTCTTATTGACTATTCTCTATCGAAATGCAATGATTTGGCAAAAAAGATCTCAAAATATATCATCGAGTTCGCAAAATTAGACTGTTATTTATCTGATTTAAGTCCTCCTGCAATCAGGATTCTTACCAATCATTTTGCATCTAGGCATATAGAAGAAGATATTATCGAAGAAAATTATGATATGCAAATTTTACAATTTTTTATAGATTCAAACAATGAACATGAAATTGAGGTAAGTAATGAATTAAATGAGTTTAAGAGAATGCTAATTGTAATAAAGAGATCAAAACCTAATATAATTATTGACTTAGATGATTTTTCTGATTTTAGATTACATAAAAAATTTAGAGAAAAAATCCAGCAACAATCTAAACCTTACCTTATAAACAAGGAAACTCTTTATGACATTTATTATATCAGATCAGAGTTTCATAAAACAAAAGTTATAATAAAAAAATATGTTATTCATCAAAAAGTTTCAAAAATAGTAAAATACAAAATCATGAATGAATTCAAAAGAGAAGCTAGATGCTATGAAATATGTGATAAAATATTATGTGACTATTATGGCTGCATCCATTCAGAAAATAGTTTTTCTTTAGTAATCAAAGATTATGGAAAAAGTTTTATACAATCTTTTAAAGATACAAATATACAACTTAGAGACCCAGGATATCTAAAGAAAATAACAAGCTCTTTAATCCACGCTTTTGCTTTATTAACAAGTAAAAATATTTATCATAATTGGATTTGTCCTTATTCATTAAAAATCCATGAAAAATATCAAATAAAAATAACTGATTTCATTTTTTCATCAGTGAAAATTGGTGATTCATTTCGTAGCCCTAAAAAGTATGCATTACCAAAATTTTCTCAGATATACAGATTTCCAAAAGATGATTTTTTCAGATCAGATCCGCAGGAAAACCTGAAAATTTCTAGTGATAATTTTGATTTTCTATTAACAAAAGATAATATAATAATGGATGATTCTTTTAGTGGTACAGTGAGTGATAAAAATAGTGATGAAATTAGTGATGAATATAGTTATATTGAAGATTTCTCAAATGATGAAAATATTTCAAATAATTTTGATTATCTTGAAAAATGTGATGTTTACTCTTTAGGTCTGGTGATTCTCGAATTAGCTACCTCCAAATCGATAATAGAGATAAAGGAAAATATAGAATCTTGTATAGAAAATCTTCCAAATAGAGGGCTATTTTGGCTTCAGGAGATACTTAGAAATATGCTTTGTGAAAGATATGAAGATCGGTTGAAATTCTCGGAACTTGCGAATCTTGATATTCTTTTTTAGGAAAATAGATAAATTTAGTAGTTATTGTTTTATGTATTTAATTAAACTTTAATCTCATATTTCATTCTTCATAAAGATTTCAGCCATATAATTCACGCATATTTAAGTCAAAATTTATAAAATTGTATTCTAAAACTGATAATGGTTTACTGGATAATTGCTTTTATTAATGTTTCGAGTTTTTCGTTTAGTTTAGGATCCACATGAAAAAAAAGTTGAAGATGATTTCTAAATTATTGAAGGAATTCTTATGATTAAAGATCTAATTACTATATAATTCTTAATATTATCTTAGAGTCTTTATTAATTTATTGGAAGTGGGTTGCTGCAGTTATTTTGATAAAAACTATTTATATGAATAATTTTATATAGTAGAAACCTTAATTTTATGTCTATCTTTTAAACGTTGTTTTTTTTATAAACTGATTTATTTGTCCTTAAAGAATTATCTTTGAAGATTCCTCTTAGTAAAATATTATTTAATTCAAAAACACAAAACTAAAATCTCTCAATAATCTAAAATAAGATTTTGGGTTACTTTTACCACTTACACCTAAGAATTTTTTCATAAGTTAAAAAATAATGGAAAGATTTCAAACTATTTTGTTAACGAGGAATGAATTTAATAAATATATCAGGATAATATGTGATTGATGAGTGGAAATGTATGTGATTTTGTAAATTATCATTATTATTACTATGAATTCTATATTAAGATTGCCAAAGATTGAAAATTGTTGCATTCATAAACATAATTTTTAAATATTACCTTGAAGTCATTATTAAATAATATCTATTTTACGAAAAAATGAATATAATAAAAAAAGATCATTGAAGATTCCAAAGTTTTATTTCTGAGAGAATTGTATATAGGATGATTTACTTTATTTTTATTAACGTTAATATTAAATTGATTCAATATGAAATAGATAAATCAAGAAAGTCAATAGACCCTGATTTTATATAATATTTCTAATATATTTATTACTAGCACTCAAATTTTTTCTAATTTAAACTAGTCCTTATCTTCAATTTCAAAGATAATTGATAATATTTAAATAAGAATAAAATCCTTAGATTAACAAATTATGTTACTTACTAAATATATAGTTATCCATCTGTATTAAGCAAAGGGAAAACTTTGAGGATCTCCATAGAGATACTGTTGTAGTTATTAAATTATATAATAATGATAAATCTTATTTAAAAAGCCTACTCAAAGCAAAAAAAAAATATATTGAGCTTGCAT
>RSEH01000509.1:0-10789 GCA_006503475.1 Stentor roeselii | reverse complement strand
GAAAATGAAACCTTGGCTTCAAAGTCGCGTTGATCAGCTTAAAATGACTGAAAGGTTGAAGGATTCCATGAGTTTCACACCTTCTAGTCGGATTAGATTTCATCGAAAGGAGAAGGAAAGCTCTGATAATAAGTTTCCTTCGGTTTATGTTCCTGTGAAGGAAAGAAGTTTGAACCCTATTGAAAGATTTATTGCGCATAGTCAGAAGAAGTCGCCTGGAAGTCTTAGGTTTGATGAGACGGAAGTTATGATGTTTCCAACTGAGGTCTCTGAAAATAGTTTGGTGAGACGAAAAAGAATTAGGTTGAAATCTTTTAATATAACCAAGACTATCACTGATTTAGGATTCAATTGAATGTTATTTAATGTTTTTATAGGTGTTGGTTTATCTTGGTAAGTTTTTTTTGAATATCTGGGATGAGCATTCTTTTTGTTTTTGAAGGTAGCTTTTAGGTATGAGAAATTATTTAATTTATAGAATAAAGATCTTAAATTGAAGGAGAAAATTTACACTTTATGAAGATTTGATTATCTTTTGTGATGATTTCATAAGTACTGATATTTGAAAATTTTGTTTGATTGAATTTTTAATAAGTTTTAGTAATTATTTCAAATAACACAAACTTTATAGATATTCAATTTTATTTATGTCTCTCTGATGATTGTTTTTCCTTTCAAAGATTTAGATATGTCCTCTAATAGTATATTAACTTATTTCAAATAATAGCTAGTGCTTTCAAGAAAAATATTTTAACTAAAACATATTTTTCTGCTTATAGTTTCTTTTAGTTAAGATGATTATTTTCTGAATAATTAACATGAAAACATCTAATTGTGTAAGTCTAATCTTCGTCCAAAATCACTTATTAACTACCTAATCTAAAGCAAGCTTCTTCAAAGCAAATCCCTTAAGCGAGTTGATAGTCCTTCTATAAATCTTATAAATCTCACTCAAAACAGCTCTAATAACCTCACCATCTCCCCTATAAACCTCTTCTTCACAAAAGCATAAAAAGCTAGGAAATCCAGGTTTACTTCTCAAAACATTAAACACTTTCCCAAGATTATGCAAACAAGCAGCTTGATTATTGACTTTCGGATGCATTCCTAAAATTTTATTCCTTTCAAGTTTTTCCAAAATACAACTCAAAATTTCTCCAGTTTTAAATTCAAGAACAACATCAGCTCTCAAGTCTAAACTTTTAGGAATTTCAACATTAATAAACTGAAGCCATTGAAACCCTGCTAAATTTTCATTAATTTCAATATTTTGAGCAGTTTCAACAGATTTAAAGTCAGCCATGACTGAAGACTGGCTATGAACAAGTCCTCTAGAATGAGGGCTATTTTGATTTTTCTCATAAAACTCAGAAGAAACTGAAAGATTGAGTTTTTGATGAGACTTGTTAACTCTTAATATATTTGTAAGAGGTCTTCCAAAGTAAGGTCCATCTTTATGGTAGTTAGTTCCTCGTTGTCTAGGAGGTACTCCATCAGCGAATCGGTGTAAGTCTTCAAGCAATCCTAAAATACTAGGAAGATTCCCTCTCAGTACTTCCTCCTCCTCAAACACGTACTTTTGTCCCATTTTCCTTAAACTCCTCAAAGGTTCAACTGCTTTTTTAATATTGCTTAATGCCAAGGCCTGTGTAGTAGGTGACCTAAAAACCCCATGAATCGGTTTTTCAATGACTCTACTCACCAAGTCACACAAAAGCACTCCAGAGACCAAATCCGGAAGTAATTCCTGAAAACTTGCAGGAATCCTTGACCGGTCTAAAACTCCTCTTGACAAAATAAACGCCAATAAGGACTCCTGCAGTTCTTTGATCTCTTCAGCACTATAAGGCAACTCTTTAAATGCGAACTTGGGACTAGCTGAAACCAGATTTGGGTAAGCAAGCATGACATGACACAAAAGTCCCCAAACTGCTTCACTTTCACCTCGAATTATTCGGTTCGGGTTAGAAAGTAAAGAAATTGGAACTCCTCGGTCGTGAGCTCTGAAGACTGAAAAAGCGATTTCAATGTTTTCACGTGCTTCTAAGACTGACTTAGGACTTGCGAACTTCACCAGGCTGCCTTTTCCTTCAACGAGTCCTGAAAGTTCGCATAAAACTACACCGTTGCGAAGGTTGTCACCGGAAAAGTCACCTGATGGGTTGACTACGAGATGTCCAAGGTCAAGAGCGATAAGCCATTCACTTATTCGTTCTTTTGTTTCTTCTGAGAGGACTATTGATCTTTCAGGCATTTCTTCTGGAATCACCTCTTTTTTAGAAATTGGGTCGAATTGTTGTTTTGATGAGATTTTTTGAACTCGCTTTGGAGAAGGGTTTCTTTGAATTAATAGTCGTGGAGAATTCATCTCGAGACTTGGACCTGGAAAGATTGAGGAACGGGTTACTGATGTTGTTGATGTACGAGGAAGCTTTTTGTAGAAGGTTAGGATGTCGAAGATTAAACCGGATATCACTTCTTGGTTACCTTCTAGGATTTCTTTTTCACTCCAGATGAAGGTTCCTGGCATTTTAGGGAATTCTCGCAGGTATCGAAGAACTTTCAGAACGTTTGCTGATTTAACTGTCGAGCTTTTAGGCTTTCTAACTATTCCTTTAATTTTTTCATCTTTTCCTTCAATGACATTAATAAGGTCTGCCAGCAACTCACCTGATTCACAGAGTGAAAGAAATTCTTCAAAAGACCGTCCATTGAAAACATGCATTTCCTTTAAAACTTTCACAAGATCGACTCCTTTAACAATACAGTTTCCAGTAAATTTTGATGACCTAGATTTAAATTCTTCAGTTTTTTCTCGAGATTCTTCCCTCTTGGGAGGGTCAGCTGCTTTCGAGTAGATATGAGCAAATGAGGACTTAAGTTTTTGATAGAAAGGGAAATCGAGAACTTTTACCATCCACCTCAGCAGTAAAAAAAGTTTACTATCATCAGTGGCCAGTTCTTTAGCAGTTAACTTCGCCAAGTTATTCGGTAGCAAAGTATTAATCTCCTTAATAAGTGTTTTGAAATTATGAATCACTTTATGCTCAGACTCAACATTTTCCCTATAAATAGTTTGCGGCAAAGAACTATTAAGTATAAGCGACGCGATATCATTCAAAGCAGGTCCATGTCTCAAACTATCAGGACTAGAAACAACAAGACAAGAAGGAAGATTAATAGAGTTGACCCAATCAATAAGTATCCGATGTTCCTATCTGACTCTTACAGCTTCGATGGTTTCCTGAAGTTGACTTGAAGCCATTTTATAATTAAAACATTCCTAATTCAACTCAGACTTCAATTGCAAAAACAATGGCAACAACCGACTGCGCATGTTCACCACTCGCTTCGCCTGAATCGACTTCGCCTTCACAAATGACGACTGATGAGCAGCTGTAAGTCGAGAGCTGTTATTTCTCTTGCATTGCAACATTGACTCCACATATTTCCTCATCTTCACAGGGCTGAAGTGACTTCGAACTTCTGAGTTGCTTCTTGCATGAATGATCGAAAAAGATCGATTTTCTTCAGGAAAGTCTTGAACTGAAAATTTTAGTCCTTTTCTTACTTTCCGGTTGAAAGAAATGACACTTTTATGAACATCCTTCTTAATCCGAGTCTCTTGAGAACTTTTTGTGTTTATTTCAGGAGTACCAGTTGGGACTTTAACGAGGAGGTAACTTTTTCGGTTCATTTCTGGAATTTAACTATAAAATATAACAATCTAAATATCGACTTGGTTTTTCGCTCTTCTAGCTTTAGCTGCTGCTTCTTTAAGGAGACCTCTTGCAGCTGCGAGGTTTCTTTTTTCTTGAACGCGGATTTGTCTCATGATTTTCTGTCTCTGCACCTCAGGGATTAAAAAGGAAGAGACCAAGTCCTTGACAATAAGATGAGGCTGGTTGTTCCTTTCTTCCATGTTGTCTACAATGCGGTTTATATGAAAAGCTCTTAACTGCGCCTCGTCTAAGGCCTGGTCTTCTGCTCGTTGTTTAACAGCATCGAAGAAGATTCCTTGGAGATAAGTATCAACAGTGCCTTGATGCGTTTCCATGATTTCTTTAAACATCGCATCTTCCCTCGCTCTTAAAATCTCTTCGGCTTGTCTTCTTCCAGCTTCTTCGCATTCTTTTTTACGTCGTTCACGCTCAGCGAACT
Organism: Stentor roeselii; assembly: GCA_006503475.1. Lineage (NCBI taxonomy): Eukaryota > Ciliophora > Heterotrichea > Heterotrichida > Stentoridae > Stentor > Stentor roeselii. The sequence continues at coordinate 6,628 of RSEH01000509.1, read as the reverse complement.
TGACTATTGCAGTAATTTTTCGTTCTTGCTTTAGTCTTACTAGTTCTTTGCTTAAAGCGTCTAAAGTTTCACTGACCATCTCGCCTTGAAGTGCTTCTGCCATTCCGTCAAGGACTCTTTCTCGGTATGCTTCTAGAATTTCTTTTTCTTTTTCTTCTTCTGTTAGTTCTATCATCTCCCCGCAACGACGGAGCTCTCCGATTAGGTCTAAACGTTTTTCTTTTCCTTCGTACATCGCGTTTTGGATTGCACGGCCACGTAGCAGGCGCTGTAAGAGAATCACGGCAACGTAGATACCTGATTCTGATTTTGACTCGTTATCTGAACGGCCGACTATTGGAGTGTCTGGCCTTTCTCGGAAGTCAGTCACTGAATGACGACCTGGGCCTTCCTTATCTTCCCCTTCACTCGGCTGTTTATAAACAATATCAATCGCTTTCTGTGCCTTAGCCAAGGCAGCGCGATGTTTAATTTCCTTTCGATTATACGATTTATCAATCTTTGTTTTTTCCGCCTGGATGCTATAAACAGTGGTAAGAATCCTAGAAGGTAAAGTAGTAGACAATTCCGATAGTCCTTGATAAGTAGTTAAAACTTCAGGTTGAACCTCATACTTATTCGCAAGTTTATCTAAATTCAGTCCTTCCCTGGTAATCCCTGCATAAACCGAGCTTCCAAAATTAGCATATTCTTCAATGATATCTCTTTTAATCCCCATAGAATCAGCAGCTTTCCTTTGTTTAAACATCTTTCTAAGAACTTTTATCCTTTTTCTCCCAATCTTCACAAGAGCCCTGTCCTTTTGTTCAGTTTTTTTTAGTTTCATTTCTTCAACTCTTTGAGCGTTTTTTTCATTATTTTCCTTGCCTCGGTCAAGAAGAGCAGTATGAAGAAGATTCAATTTTTCGTTTTGAATACGTTTTATGTCGTTTTCACGCTTCGCCCATTCTTTGAACTCTTGCTCGTCCATCAATTTTCGACGTAATAAGAAACATGCCTCGTCGGTTGAACTGGGAAGCATCATTTCGAAAAGGCGCTTTTCGCGACTTTGCTCTATCAGCTCCATCTCAGTCATAGACGCTGGTAAACCGTTGCCGTAGACAAAGTAAGTGAAGTTCAGTACCTCTGGGTCTTGACCTTCTGCTATGGTGAATTCTGGTGAGTAGGGAATTGTTTGAGCTTCACTTTCTCGGTACATTGTTTGGACTTCTACTGTTCGGGTTGGCTCGATTTTCACCTCTGACTGTATCGACTCATGCGGTTTTTGTGTATCGTGTAACTGCATCACAAGCTCAGGTATCTGAGGCTGTAGAAGCGGTATAATCGGTCGTTTGAAGTAAATATGTCGATCCCTTCCAGAGACCATCATTTCCAGTGCATGTCGTGGGTACTCATCCCTGAGGACATAGGTTACGCTCATATTTATTTAAAGGACAATAATCAAAGTTCCTCAGTTTAAACCTAAGAAAACCAAATCAATAAAAAATGCTGATGGAAGGTCGATTTAGACACAGCCAACACACAGAAAAGGCTGAAATAGGAAAAAACCTAAGTATTTTACCAGCCCGTCTAAATAAAAACATCGAAGTTCTAGAAGGAGTAACTATCGACACTCTTTTCAAATTCAAAGAAAACCAAGTAAAAAATTTGTATTGTTTCGACCCGCAAACTAATACTTTTAAGCTCGAGCATCAAGACGGTGACTTCTTAGCAAGAGCCACTGGAGTCCTCAACCCTTTAGGTGTACGCTTCAAGGTGGACTACGTTGACGACCATATCACTGAATTCGGCATTAGTTATATCGGCACCATCAGAGTCCATCATCTGAATGGAATCTTTTTAATTAAGGTCCCTGGAGAACTCAGTTATGACCCAGCAAGTCCTCCTGGAGACTCACCTTGGGTTAACTTTTACCAGGTCTGTAAAATTGTTGTTGTTTTAGCAGCTCTTGTAAAAGCTGCACTTTTTGGAGCTACTAAAAAGTTTTTAAAGAGACTTTTCACTGTCCTTAAGCCGATTATTTCAAGGTATTATTTGAAGGAAGAACTTTTTAGGTGGATTTATAAACAGGTTAAATTTAGTTGTTTGTATAAAAAACAACCTGGCGCTTATGCTTTTTATTTGCAGGGGATTGGGAAGAAGTATAGTGAAAGTATTCAAAATTATTTGGCTAATTTGGAAATGTTGAAAAAAGGAGATATTCAAGAAATGCTTCCACCTCCTGAGTTTTTCAAAGGTATCTCTGAGGAAAAGTCTGGCGATGTCAGCTCTAAGATCAGAATTAATGAAACTTTTAGCATTAAAATGTTCTCGTCTGAGAATGGGGAAGAAGCTATTGTGCCTACTGTTAGGGAGATCACTGAAAATCTTTTGAAGATTAAGGATAAGTATGAAAATGAACTTGATAGACTGTTTTTGAGGATTGCTGAATTGGAAAAGACGAAAATTAATTTAGCACCTGTTTCTGTTGAGAAGAAGTTCAGTGATAGTTGTCCTGTGTTTTGAGATTATTGTATGATTAATAATAATAATGAGTGAAGGTTATTACTTAACACCCTTAGCTCGTTCCAAGATGCTCACAAAGTTCTTAGAAAAATCTCCAGATGAGCTTCTTTGTGAAGAGCAACACGAGGTATACAAAGCTGAAATAGCGAGAAACAGAGAACATATAAATCAAAGCAACATTCAACATGAGAACCGTTTACGTGAAATAAGGATAAATTACGAGCATAAGCTTCAGACCGCTAAGCAGTCGTTCGAAGATGAAATCAAATCTCTTCAAGACAGACTTTGGAACTTGCGCCATTCTTTTGACCAAGAAAAGCAGGCACAGCTTTCAAGAAGTCATAGATTTGCCATATCAAAACTTGAGTATTCGGAAAAAATCGAAAAACTTGTAGCACAGAAACAAAGACTTACAAGGGAATTGATGATTATCGAACAAAATGATAACCAGGCTCATAAAATTAAAGTGAGTAACCTCAAAACACAATATGATAACCAAAGTAATGAATTTAGAATAGAAAAAAGGAGATGTGAAGAATTGATTGCAGAAGAAGGGTCAAGACTTCGTCAAAAACTTGATGAAAAGCAAAAAAAAATTGAAATTTTATTAGAACGAAAACAACTTCTAAATAATAATTTGAATGAATTGCAGGCGCAAAATACTTCGAAAATGCAAAAAATTGAAAAGTCCTTGAAATCTTCTCAGAGAAAAGCAGAAACCCACGAAGAACAAATGAACAAAGTTCTCGAAAAGCAAAAAACCTTCAAACTCGAGTCACTCGAGGAAGAAATCCAAGAAAAAGAGTTCCAAATCTCCAAGTCAAAAGAAAAAAACGAGAAACTTCTCGATCAACTCCTTCGTCTAGAGAAGATCCTTTACGGTAAGTCCCCTCTAACCAATATATAATTATTTCTTATTCAACATATCAACAACATCAGTCAAAGAGCTGAAAATAACAGCTGCAGGTTCAATAGAACTAGGATGACTGACCCTTCCAATGACCACATCCTTTCCAGACGCTTCATCTGAATTCCTTTTAATAATCCGATTATAGTACTCAACTTCAGTCTTACTTGTAAAAACCCCTCTACATGCAAGTTGTCTTTCAAAATAAGCAACACATTCAGAATTTTCCAGAATAAGAAGAGTTTCTTCAAAACAATGCAAAATATTAACTCCAACCTGCTCAGTCAAATATTCCAAACAACGAAGTAAATCAGGTCGAAACTTAGACTTTCCAGAACTTGCTAAAACTTGAATAGCGGACTCGTTTTTATAAGTAAGGACTGAAAAGTCAGCAGAACATCGTGTATGCAAATACTTAATCATTGATAAACTACAAGTTCGACATGCGATCAAAGCGCAGTTCTCTCCAGTGTTCGGGTCTATGAAGTGAATGTCGAGTGAAGCTGGAATTTCCCTTCCGAGCATATATAACTGAACGTGATTCAAGATCTGCATATGCCCCATCAAGCAGGCCATTTGAACAGGGCTGCAGGTGGGGATCAACTTGCAGTTGTCCTTTGACTGAAGCTCGAGAGTTACATCAGAAGTAACACTTGGTTGCTTGATTTCTAGTTTTAGGTAAATTGGAAGGTAAAACTCTAATAGTTCCAAGTAGTTATTTGTGCAGATCATGTGAAGAACTGAACATTCGTAGGAACTTATCACTTCTTCTACTTGTAAGTAGTCGATTTCGAAGCTCTCGTGAAGGAGACGGATTAGAGAGAGCTTGTTTAGGTATATGCAGTAGGATGGAATTGTCATTCGTTGGCTTTTAAAGATTATTTGAAAGGTGTTCACGTTGTAGTTCTGAAGAGAGCCTTTGCCTAATATTTTGCAGATCGTTATTAGACGGGTTGAGTCTTCGTTTTCGATGCAGAATTTTAGATCTTTTGAAAGCATTTCTGATGATTTGAACCTTTCTTTGCTTTCACAGCAACCCATTAATTATTTATTGGAGTTTGATGTGGTGATCTTAGAGGTTGGCTTTAGTGATTGGTTGATTTGAAGTTTTATGTTTAATCAGGCTTTTAGGATTGAATGGAAACTATTTCTTGGATTAGGAATTAGAAACATGGAAAAATTTTGAAAAGTTTCAGAAATTTAATGATTTTCTAAGTTGGATTTAAATTTTGTTATTAAAATTCGTTTAAACAGCAAACAATCTTAAATCTAATTATTTAAGAAGTAAATAATTCAGGTAATAACAGTTTTAAGTATTTATTATTCATTATATCATCTAATTTCTTCAATATTAAATTTCAAACATCCTCCAAAAATTAAAATTTCTCAAAACTACTGAAAACTTCCTTAAAATCTCTGAAATTCACAAATAATTCCTTACTACTAACTCACCAATCTAATCTTAAATAGGTCGAGTTCTTGTTTTCTCAGGGGCAGCATCAAGTAAAGGAACCTGCTCTTCAGTTTCCATTCGTCGTTTGATGACCTGATAGATACCAGCCGCTGCGACATAAATAAACAAGCTTCCAAAAACAGCAGCTCCAACAACGATCCACCCTTCATAAGTTTCAAAAGCACTGGGTTCGTAATGTTCAATTGGTGTGACAGTGTAAAAGTGCATTTCCCGTTCAATCAAGTCAACAGAGACTAAATAATTCTTTAACAAAGGCTCTCCAAGCACCCACTTATCAGTACCGACCTGGGCATACAAGATGCAAGCATTTTGAACCTACTTAAAACTCACAGTCATCAGATAAGTCGAACTAGGAATAGTCAAAGTGACTCCTTGAATCGTTATTGACATATCTTGGAACTCGGTATCGCATTCACATGCTAAAAGCTCTTCCATGTAATAACACCCGAAGTCGTTTATCAGGTCAGTGTAAATTTCTTGCATCACTTCATAGGGCCCGCTGAAGTACGAGTTGATTGAACTGATATTGACTGGGTAGGAAGGGTATGTCTTGTTGTTAAATGAAAATTCACCGGTAAGGTCTTGGCTTAGTGATATTGTTAAAGTATCGTTTAGTTCCACGTCCAAGTCGGTAAAATTCAATGTATCTAAGATCAGGTAAGCTGAATCATCTGGAACATTAAAAAGACTGTAAACTGGAGCTGAAATATGCCCAGATGAGTACATCGAGTAGATAATTGAAGAGTTATCATTTCCTAGTCCTAGTATCCCATCTTGAATCAGGTTATGAGGGTCAACAAACTTATCAGCCACTGCAAATTCCAGGTCAATCACAACTCCTGATAAATTCATTTCGTCTCTGAACATTGAGCCTCGTAGTTCAAAGTTTTTATCCGGGTTAGAATAAGTCTTAGTTTTGTTTAGGTCTAAACTTTTAGTAGAATTTTTAGGGTCGTAAGTGGAGTAAACTGACTTGCAGCCCTTGCAGTTTGTGCCTTGGACCCAGATCTCTTGACTTAAGATACCGACTGTCATGTAAAATTCAGCCATGCTTGTGCCGAGGTAGACGTATGTTGCGTATTCGTACTATTTAGAAGGTACATTTGATAAAGTGTGCTCCGATTTGTGAGGGATCTTTCCTGCTGAACCTCTTGGCTTCAATATCTGGATTTTGTCTGTAGTTAGAGAGGAAGAAAGGACAAATAATGTTAGAAGTGCTACCAGCCTTAGCATTTTTATGAATTATTTTAAAAAACTTTTATTAGATAAAGATAAGAGTTGAGAAGGATTAAAAGATACTTTCAAAAACAACTAAAGAATACTCATGCCCAGATATTCAAAAAAGAATTACCAAGATCAACCAACACCTATAAAAACATTAAATAACATTCAATTGAATCCTAAATCAATGATAGTATTGGCTATATTAAAAGATTTCAACCTAATCTTTTTCCTCTCACAAGTTTTTTTCAGACACCTCAGTGGGAAACATCATAAGTCCCGTCTCATCGAACCTAAGACTCCCAGGCGACTTCTTCTGACTATGCGCAATAAATCTTTCAATAGGGTTCAAACTTCTTTCCTTCACTGGAACATAAACCGAAGGAAACTTATTATCAGAGCTTTCCTTCTCCTTTCGATGAAATCTAATCCGACTAGAAGGTGTGAAACTCATGGAATCCTTCAACCTTTCAGTCATTTTAAGCTGATCAACGCGACTTTGAAGCCAAGGTTTCATTTTC
>RSEH01000508.1:0-10810 GCA_006503475.1 Stentor roeselii | reverse complement strand
AACGCGACGTCCGCCAGTTGCATATGGAAAACATAATTCAACTCCCCATGCAGCTTCTGATGTCTGTGCAACGCAGAATAGGATGCTGTAAGAACCAAACTGCAGCTGGGACAAATCTTTTGCAGACCACTTACATGGAAAGAGGGATTGTAAGTATGAGAGTAAGCTTGTCTTACGATCTACTGAGATCCATCCTCATTCCTTCGATTTGTCACCCTTTACTAATTCTTATGCTGGGGTACCTTAGAAGACTTCTCATATTTCACTAATCATGATTTATGCTGGGGTAGCTACGCTTACTTAGTAATTTTTAAAGTGATTATCATGCCTGGCTACTGTGATGATTCTATGCTGGGGTACCTTATATAACCAGCCATCTTACATGCTGGTGATTATGCTGGGGTACCTACTTAATCAGCCATTTTTTCTGCTAGGATTATGCTGGGGTAACTAATTTAACTAACTATTTTTACTGCTTATAGTTATGCTGGGGTACCTAATTTTATGCTGAGGTATCTCCTTTAATCAACCATTTTTCCTGATGATGCTATGCTGGGGTGTCTAATCATTTACCTGCTTATAACACTGACTATATGCTGGGGTACATTATTATTAGTCAGCTATGTACTTCAAATATGCTGGGGTACCAAATATTTTCACAGTATTGGAGACTAGAAGTTAAGCTGAGTTGCATAATAATCATCAACCGTACAGAAATAAAAGCTATACTGTGCTACTCAAGTTAGTTAGCAATATTTACTTTTAAAAGTTATGCTGGAACAACTTTAAGTTAAGCCCTTTACTGCCGTGATTGTGGTGGGATACCTTAAAGTGCCAAATATTTCCTTTTGATATTATGCTGGAGTATCAAAGATCTTAGACATTTTAATACTGGTAACTATGCTGAATTACTTAAGATATACCAATTAACTCTTTGGGCTATACTGGTGTACCCTGAAAATTCAACCTTTTTACTACTATGGCTTAATCGCAAGTAATTAAACTTGAGTAATTTATGGAATAATTTTTCCGAAATAATAATCGTCAGACTACTAATCATCCTGGGTGGCTACTTTTACAATAATTTTAAGCAAAAATCTAACTAAATTATATAGGGCTTAAATAATATAATTTGCTCCAATTTCTAACTCTTTATTAAAAAATCTATATCCTTTAATTTATCATGCATTATTTAAATTTATTTAGGTTCGGATTGTTGAGCTTGAAGTATATAGTGTTCATATCAATAACACAGGCTTCAAAGTATATCTATTCTCAAAGAATCATGCTTACTTCAATATAAAATCATAATGCAAGTTCAACGAGTTTAATCATTAGGTTTAAAAACTATCCTTATTAAAACATCATGAGTCTAGAGATTCGTATAAGTTAGATCGGACTTCATCTTTGAAAAGGAATTAAAACGCTTAGAGACACTGAATCAATTTCATACTTTATAAGCACTAAAAAATATTTTTCTCCTCGTACTTTTGTTTCTGTTTTGAAAGCTATTCCATAGTAGTTCTTTAATTTGAAATTTTAATCATTATTACCTGCTTTAGAGACTTCAATTTAGCTGACTGTAACAAAAATTAATTGCTAGGCAGCACTTCGGTTAAAACAGAGTCAATCTTTAAAGAAATTTCTTAAGTATAACTAGAGTTTGGTACATCATGAGTAACCGATAAAAATGATTCTTAGGTCAAGACTTTGATGTTTTATTATTTCTAATTATTAATAGAACCCAATTTCAAATAAAACTTTCATATAAAATATAAAAAATATTAAGTTTCCTTAACATATTAAATTTATGAAATGCTAGAATTTTTGGCATGATTTTCTTAGATCTAGTGAATTTTTCCTTGTTTTTTATGATTTGCTCTAAATAAAGAGTAAGAACAAGGTTCATTCGAATCACTGATATAAGGATTATTATATCAACACAGACGAAACTTATCAAAAGCTTTCCACTTCTATTAAAGTCGTTCATCTTGTCGCAGTAATTCTTCAAAAACATTCTGTAATCAAATCTCTATAAGCGATAAAATTTCCTTCCGTGGTAGCTTCTTGTAACCTGAATTAAGTGTTTTTCAGTCCTCGATTGAAAAATAATTCGGGAAAGCGAAGAGCGTAATGTCGAGCACAATCAAATCAATCTGCATGGCTTTCATGAGGTTTTTATTTAAAAACATTTCTTATTTATTGTTTAAATAAGTATAAGATCTTGAATACTGAAGGAAAATGAGGATGGAGCTGGTAAATTATTAGTTAATAGCAATGAATGAAGTGAATGATTAGTTTCAATGAAATTAACTGTGACAGAACTAGTCTATTTTTATTAGATTTTGGCGCTTCAGTTAGGAATAAATCAACGCAAGCAGGACAAAACTTACTATGAGAGCGAAAGAGAAAGTTAAATATATCAGAGACATGTTCGGTCCTTCTAAGTTTTTGTTCCTGCAGCTGCTCAAGCGCCTCGACTCTTCTCTTTTTAGTCCAGATCCGATTCACGCGTCAAGGGCTCTGGCGAAAAAGGCACCAGATGATGCAGATTCAGAGAGTTTTCTTTTTGTTGCATCTCAGATCTTATTCCGCTGTTTAAGGATGATGCACAATAACGATAATGCCTGATATTATTTTGTCAAGGGTCTAGCTTGCTCAGTGCGAGGATTGTATAGAAGGCTTCATCGAAGTTGTCGATTTCCTAGTTTATGATTGGACACAAGCAACGAGGTCTGTGATTTCATTGGAAAGGACTGGGAAACGAAAAAAACAAGCATTTATTAGGAATAAGAAGACTCTTTATGCAATAGTCTCCAACATATAAAGAAAATCGTCTATCTTATCAATGATCTATTCAATATAAGAATAAAAATACTCTACATAAGTCAATAAATATAAAAAACAAGTTTTCTCAACAAAGTATAAATATTTCTAATGGAAAACAAAATTACCTCGCAGCTCTGCTGTTTTTACTAGGGTCCTTGCAAATCATCTTCACTTTTCTACCTGAACCCACCAAATAATCAAAAAATATGCAGAAATCATTTAAAAAAACTCGGTTACTTGCCCTTCATGCAGTTCAACATGTCCATCGACCCTCTTGCAATTCAGTTAAATCTCTGTTTTATCTGCAAATCTTCTAAAGTCCAATCGAAATTCTCCAATGTTTGTGATAATTTTTCCATCATAACGGCGCCCAATTAATTTTTCTTGAATCTTGAGGTGAAAACTCGAAGTTGCAGACATTTTTATTGTGATTCTTGTTCTCAGTTTGGAATATGTGCTTTTTGACCAGGTGACCTCAATCTAGATGCATGCGGACACTGGAGATGCTTTGTTTGTGTTTTTAGTCCTTGTTTATCTTGTGATAAGAGAGCCTTATGTGAAAAATGATTTGTAAAAAATGCCTCATCAATCAAATTCAGGGTTTTACTTTTCAGAAAAAAGAATTTTATTTGAAGACTGGCCTTTTAGAAGATATTGTTGATAATCAAAGGTTTGTGAAAATTTAGAAGTTTCGAAGTGAGAGGTAATATCAAAGACAAAATTGAAAGGTTTTTCTTTTGGAGAGTTCTGTAGAAAGTGCTACTTTGCTCTTTCATTACGGAATGTGGCCATGCGGTTTGTGTCAACTGTAGGAGCCAATCTTTATCTTTGAAACAACGCTAGTCTATTATGGATAAGTCGAATTGTGATATTTATTAAATTTTCTATCGATTTTAAGGAAAGTTAAAAATCTTTATATAATTTTATTGGATTTCTCATACAAATCACTTAAAACCATCAGTAGTCAAATGTCTTCAATGTTTAGGCCCTTTTTCCGAACTTTTCGAAAATCAAAACCCTATTAAAAATGATGAATTTGTGTCAATTCCAGTAACAATCCACTGTATATGTAACTAGGAGTACCAGGCCGTTTTTTAAAGTCAACCCAAATCAAATACCTGAATGGATACTAGAATATTTCGAAATGTTCAAATTGCAAAAATGACTGAGACTCATATTTCTCGACTGTTTTCATGGCCGGTGAGATATCTGCGTAAAAAAAGACCAAATGGTTCAATCCTCATGCAGCGCATGCCAACTGAAGTCATACAACTGCATAAATTTCAAGAAGTGCATCGATTCAAGAGTCCGATTGAACTGTCTGCATTTCGCCTGCGCGTCTTGCATATCAGACACATGCCATGTCTTTCCTCATGAAGCCAACGTCGGGCGCTTCTCATCATGCATGAGTCTTTGTTACTTGAAGACCTCTTCAGACATGGAAAATGTCTTTTTTTTCAACAAAAAAGTTAAATGCCGAACTTCCTTAAAATCATTTTGAATTACTCTGCTAAAACAGGAGGGGAGTGATGCAGATGTTGTCAGAATAATGTGAAACTGGATAATTGGTTAATATTCACAAGTGCGAACATTTGTTTTAGAGTAACCATTTAAAGTTTGACTTGCTTTGGCATCAAGTTTGAAGATTTCGGGGTCTTGTGGGTCCTTTTTATGCGAGTACTCGTCACTATCAGGTTTGTTTTACTTGATAGGCGTCTTAGCCTTTTGCTCATCTCTGAATCCCCCTGGGATTTCTTCAACTAAGTCTGAACTTTCTGGATTTCACCTGACTCATTTTTGTTTCAGTTTTTGAGAATTATGAAGGAGATAGTCTTCGGTTTTCAGTTTAGGAGTGATGAGCGTTTAGAAGCTAGATTATTTATTGTTAATTTATTTGAGAGAAATGCATAAAGAATGTGTTCAATTAACTGATCTTCGTTATATATGGAAAAGGCTATTTTAATTTTTTTGAGGATAGTTTTAAAGTATTTAGCGGATTCAGTCGCTTTCTTGGAGCTTTTGAAGTTTTTTTTTGGTGATGATTATGATTAAAGAATATTTTTAATAAGGAATATTTGGATTTTAATCATAATTATTAAAAAATCGTAAATAGAGATATAAACCTTAACCCAATAGAAGTTTAATTTCTTATTCTTTCAAATTCGAATTCTATTTGAGTATTGAAATTTTTCGGAATTTATATCTACAAACAAATATAATTCATGCTATCATGGGATCTTTCGTTAAATGTTGCATTACTGCCTCACAACATAAAGGGTATTTGTTTAAATTTTCATGTAAACGATGTCTTAATTCAATAAAGATCATGAATAGTAAAATTGGAAGTTGAATTATTAAGGCTCCAAAAATAGTAAAGATCTATCCAAACTCTACTTTAAAAGTATTAATAAGAGACGATTTAGTATCGTGGCTGATCTCTTTTCAGCATCTGAGCAATAATTGGCCTCTGAGATATAAACCCAAATTTTTCAAACAATCTATCATTCCTCATTCTCATTAAGCTAAAGCAGTTTTCCATAATATCAACTCAGAATTCGATTCAATCAACTCTTTCTATATGTTAATAAAATCTTTGAAAACTAGTTCAGTGTTGAAGAAAACCCCGAAAAAACTGAAGACAAGTCCTAACCTTCAAGAAAGACTGAAAAATTCTTTGACTTTAAGTATTTATGTAAAAGAAGAAATAGAACAGCAGGTTTTGAATCAACTGAAAGACCATTGAATGAAGCTTAAATAAGGTGGATTGATCAGGAAGAAATATAAGCAAATAATATGTATCAATAAATGGGACAAGCCTGGAAAGCTGGAACTCATTTATGGACTGCACCTCACTCTGATGACAATAAATAATCAGTGAGGCTTTGCCAAAGTTCGAGATCAGAGCTGCACTTTCTGAGTAAGAACACACAGACCCTGTCATTCATTGAGTTGAACGAGTTGATAAGCCTCTAGAGTACAATGAAAAAGAGTTTATTGTTTTAAAAAGAAAAGCAAAAGATTTTTTAGCTAGAATGATTAGTTTGGAAGCAGAGGATCGCCAAGACTGAAAATTCTTTCTAGTAATGCTAATTAAAAATCTGTGAATTGATTGAGAAGCAGACAGGACTAATAAAACTTGTTTTCATTATTTTTTAGTTCTCAGTTTAAGTAGATCCTGATTCGAGATTTGTGTTCAGGCTCTGTTATATTGTATTGGTGTTTGGAAAATATTATCAGAGATGAAAAATGTATGAAAGCAATTCTTAATTTTAACAGTTTATAGTAGAATGTTAAATTACTAATCGTATTATGCTAAATTTATATTAATTACTAAGGATAATAAAGGTATCTCCCATTGCACAACTTCCTTCTTGGAACAATATCTGACGAATTCATTCTTTTTCCAGATCTTTCATCTTCATCATTTGAATGAAACAGCTTATTGACTTCACTAGACTCAAGAACTTGGTTTCGTAAAATTTTTTCAGCAATATTTTTCGTTAGTCCATTTATGTCAAAGCTTCCATCTTCAGTGAAATCTCCATAAACCATTCTATCAAAGACTTCTCCAGCTTCTTTTTTTCCTGATTTGCATGCTAGTGGTGATTCTACAGTATATGCCTTTGAACCATAGATAATCCATTTCAAATGACAAAGCTCGTGTCTGATTACAAGTAGCAAAGCAGCCTCATATTTTTTTTGGTTTTTTAATTTGAAAATAGTGCTTTCGATAGAAATAATTCCACCAATTAGAGTCTTTGCACAAAATGTAAATTCATTTCTATGGGATAAAACAAATTCTGGAATTAACTCATAAATTGCTTCAATTTCAAGGCTTAGGTCACTGTTGGCAGTGTTATCATAAACTTTCATGAGTTCATAGACGTCCTGTCTATTAAAAATTAAATCTCTGTAGCTGATTTTTAGAAGATCAATAGTCGTGGCACTTAAAAATTTCATTTCTAGTTGATTGATGGAGTAAAATGATTGTACAAAATCTTTATAAATTTTGTGCTTGCAACAAAAATACAAAAGAGTGACTGGGAATGTAGCAATTGCTGTACTGAACAATATAAAATATATAACATAGTCTATAAATAGAGTTTTATACATTTTTATTATAACATAATCTATTTCTTCCTCATGATCAGTGTCTTGAAAAAACATTTTTAAAGCAAAACTTAGCATATCGCAGAAGCATTGTAATATTTCCATTTTTATTTTGTATCTTTCATTTTTATCATCTTCAAATCTGTATTCCTGAAATTTCATATTTGCTAATTCACACTTTTCATCAATCTCAAATGAAATTTCAATATTCTTAAAATAGTTACGATTATTTAATGGCATAAATTCGAAATTTGTAGAATATGAGTCATTAATTTCGATAAACAATTCAACAACAGGAAATATTGTCCATTCAAAACTTTTAGTTAAATAAAATTTCTTTTTTTCGATGAAATAAAAAAAATTCGACGTAAAAATAGTTCTATTTAATCTCCTCATATCAGTTTTTTTTAAATAAATTTCTGAATATTTGTAACGCATCAAAATGTCTTCAATCAGAGTCATATCGGCTATACAAAGTATTTCAAATTCACTTAAGTTATCTTCTTCTAGCTTGATTTTTGATAATTTTCTATCTGTCTTTAAATTTTCGAGATATTCTTTTATTCTTAAAAATTTGTTTCTGTCACAGCTCGAATCTGGATAATAAGAAATTTCATTGTGACTTTGAGTGGTCGCTAATAAAAAGAATTCCAAAAAGTCTCCTCCTATCTGGATAAACCTTTTCATATAATTGCTTCGTATTTCTCTATTTTTACCATCAACCAAATAGAAGTATTTTATTCTCTTAATATTATAACCAAGGAAAACTAAAAATACAATAAAGTGCGTTAAATCTTGACCTACTTTCATATTGAACCATTTGATATCTGTTTCAGAAATCTGAGCATAATCCTCCATATTTATAACCATATAAATAACCATATTTTCTTATCCAACATAAAATTGTAGACATATTTTATATGAATACGATTAATTAGAACAAAAAAAAGTGATAAAATAGAATCCTTATTACATACATAAAACACTAAATAATGACTAAATTTGATAAATTATAAACATCAAATATTTATTCTTTTCAGTACTAATTTAACGATGGAGGAGAAATCACAGCCTGCTATATTTAATAAATTAATATATATATGTGCAATCTTTTGTTAATTCAATGATATAAAATATATTTTTTTTTTTTCAAAATTTTTAAAAATTGACATATATCTTTCGTATAGGTCTATAAAATTTGCAAATGGCCTACATTTTTTTTTCTACAAAATTTTATAGCTTATCTCAAGTGATAAGTATAAAAGAGTCAATTTTAGGTATTTTAACTAATCGATGTTTGAGATGCAATATTCTGAGTGGATGCATTTTTCTGCACTTATAAATTGGGTTTATTATGAGGGACCTCACGGAAAATAACTTTTTTTCGATTTTTAGAGTATTTACCTAATGTTTCCAAATCAGTTCACTGCGATAGGTGAACGTTGATATAAGGTGTTCACGTGAGACTCAAGACACGCTTCACTATTTTCAGCCGAAAAAAAGCTGGTGATGGACTCAGTCGAGTTTGCAAGTTTTTAAATGTTTCTCGACCTGGGATTGGTGGGCTCCTTTTGAATGCTAACCTGGTTCTGCAGAAATTCACCTGGTTCAGCAGCAAGTACTTTTTCGCACAAAGGGGATAACAACGGAGGTGCATCGACTACGCTTTATCTTAAAAAAACACTGAAAGGTTTGTAGATGACAGTCTGATCCACTCTGATGTCCTGTGAAGCGATCACAAACCAATAGAGTTAATCCTAACATACCTCGTGATTCAAATAAATATAATCCAACTCACTCATTTCTTTATTATTTTGGAATAAACCTCTCCTTATATCATCAGAGTATGTGACTCTGCCACCAAATCCATTCTGAAGAAGTTCTGAGTCGCTCAAGCACTTATCACCGCTTTTAGATGCTCTTGTATGTTATTGGCCCGTGGTACGCTACTCGGTACAGCATGTGAGGCACCTTGAATTGTGTGCTGAACTTATTGTTTGAGTTTTTTGACAGGACTTGAAATATCCATTTAGAAAACTAAAAGAAAAATATTATTGAACATTTTGAAAGTGAGTTTGCCGAAAATACCAAGCGCGTTAATGATTTACCCTGCATCGAACCTAGTCTTTTATTCCAGCTTTTAATGTTTTCTAAATGTGTCTGGAATGTTTATCAGCCACTTTTATTTTTAGTTTATTAGGAATGAGTTAGGGATTAAGATCAAGACTATGGAATTACTTCAATTTTTATGAACTGTAGTATATCTTGTTTTTGATGGTATCTATCTAGCAGCTCATTAAAATACTAATGAAGTGGTCTTCGAATCCTTTATTTTTTCAATAAATTCTTTTTATCTCGCTGTTGAAAAGTAAGAAGAAACTACAAATTCTTGGAAATCACAAAGAAATCGCTGTTTCGAGATGATAAATGTTGGTATTGGAAAACAAAGAGTTTCAGCATAGTTTTTTTTTCACTGCAAACCCAAAATTAATAGGAGGATGCTTGAAGAGTATCTTTTAAAAGTAGCCAATCCTCATAAGCCTTTGAGTTACAAAAGTTGCATACTATCGAGTGATGAAGTACAAATGCCTTGTTTTTAAGCTTCGAAGCCCAGTAGCATTCAATTAAAGTAGTTTATTACTACCCCATAGCATCTTCAGATATTTCAAATACATAAATAAGTTAGATATACTCGACTACTACCGACCTTCCCAGAGATAATTCCTTATCGTATCAAAACTATATCACCAAACCATAAAAATCACTAAACCGAATCACCAAATATCTCTCTAAATTATAAAGAAAATCTGGATCAGTAACTGATTATTACTAAAGAAGATTACTCAGATCTTCAGGCAACTCCTCAATGCTGGTATTATAACGCTGTTCTAAATCATTTAAAAACTATGCATCAGCCTCAGCGGCAGTTAATAGCGACTCTCTTTCTTCCAAACCTTCCACTTGTTCCAATCCTATACAAGTAATTTTCATAGTTAGTAGGCATATCATAATTGATCATAAACTGACTTGCTGCACATCAATTCCTCTAACAAGTAAATCAGTCGTAATCAACACCCTAGTTGATCCAGTCCTAAAGTCCTTCATAATAAGTTCCCTCTTAGTTTGGTCGATTTCTCCATGCATATACGAAACAAAAAAGTTCTTCTGAGTCATTTCCTTGTTAAGTGCTTCTACTTTCCTTCTGGTATTCACATAAATAATAGCCTGAGCAATATCCAAGTTTTCATATAAATCAGCCAAGTTGCAAATTTCCAGTCCTCCTTTTCAATAGGAATATAATATTGAGCTATTCCTTCTAATATCAATTCACCTTTCTTCACCAAGATGCGAATTGGGTCTCTCATGAAGTCTGTTGTCAACTTCAAGATTTCTGGAGGCATATTACTGAAAATAAGCAACACTGCACGTTTACTTGCAAGTGTCTAAAGATTTTTTGGATCTGGTCTTTGAAACCTCTTGATAGTATCTCATCGTCTAAGATGAAGAGTTTTAATTGACTTGTGGTCAAGTTGTTTCGGGATTCATGTCGAATACTCGACCTGGGGTACCGACGACTACATGACAATTTTTTTGAGAATGCGGATGTCTTCTCGCACTACTGTTCCTCCAATGCAGGCGTGGCAGTTTTTTTTCAGGTACTGGCCGATCTGAAGGACGACTGGGTGGATTGCTGAGCTAGTTCACAAGTTGGAGCTAAAATCAATCCTTGACGATAGCTGATTGAGTTGCAGAGGTTTTAAGTATGATATATTAAAGAGGATAATTTATTTAATATAAAGGTGTTAGGGTGTTAGGGTGTTAGGGTGTTAGGGTGTTAGGGTGTTAGGGTGTTAGGGTGTTAGGGTGTTAG